>JARWLF010000014.1:0-79623 GCA_029853055.1 Scenedesmus sp. KT-U | reverse complement strand
TCGCTAGGATATGCCGTGTTGTTGAACCAAGCCATACAACAAGCAGTGAATCCCATAAGAGAAATAGCACCTAAACTGTAAGAAAGATAAGCTTCACCAGACCACACAAATTTTTTATTTATGTAAAAAATTGTATTAATAAAAATAAAACATTTGCTTATATTCAAAAAACAAACAAATATTTATTAGAAATAACCTATAAGCTATGAACATTATCATTCAAATATAGTATCTTTTTGTTACATTAATACAATTTTTTATAAACATAATACAATCATTGTTTATCGATCGGTTTGCGATTTGTTATAACTACTATGTACAAGAATTTAAAAAATATTTGGACAAAATAGCAAAAAAAATGAATACTTTTTATTTGAAATAAATTAGAAAGATTGTTAAAAAGTTATCTTTTTTCAAATTTTACAAAAAAAAAACTATCAAAATTTATATTGATATACAATCATAAAAGTGCAAAAACAAAAATTAGAAAAAACTGTGTTTTTGTTGCAGAAAAAAGCATAAAAAATAGATTGCTTTTTTAGCGCTTCGGCCTTCTCAAAAGAAATACTAAAATAAAAAAAATTTGTTATTTCAACAAAATATTTATAAAAAAATATTTATTTGAAAATGAAATAATTTATGGGCGAACGACGGGGTTCGAACCCGCGAATGATGGAGTCACAATCCATTGCCTTACCACTTGGCTACGCCCGCCATAAAAATTGAAGATTTATTATAAATATAACAAAATTTTTATGAAAAAACAATTTTTTTTATTTTAAAAAACTGTCAAAAAAATTCGGCTACTTTAATTGCTTCCATTAGTATTTTAGTTATTCAAAAAATATTAAAACAAGTGCCAATTTATTTCTTTTATACTCACCTACCTTCAATTAAACTTTAGCTTTTTGTTTTCATAAATGAAATCAATTTTTCTCAACAAATTTTTTATTAGCCTTTTTATTTGTTCGATTTCTTCATTTAAAATAAAATCTTCACTCTAAACAATTTTTGTTTTCTAGTTAATATGCTTCGGTTTTACAATCGATTTTACTTTAGTTTTTAAACAACCTGTAGGTAAGTTCAACTAAACATGCATATAAGCTATTTAGAAAATAGCTACCACAAAAAAACTTTTTTTCGAAAATGAATAATGAATTAATATTTATTTAAATAATGATTTAAGTTTTGAATTTTTTATTTTCATTGAAATGATTTAAAACAAAAAAAAATTATAAAATTCAAATCAAATTTATTCAATTAAAAAAATATTTAATATTTGCTTTCTATTTTATATTTTTTAAACACTTTGAACTAAAACTTGTTCATTTTCAATTTTCACAACAATTTTTAAATCTCATTTTCTTGAAAAATGAGATTAATGACTTTATTATTTTTTTTCCGAAGTAAGACTTTTTAAGTCTTTATTAATTTGAAAATAAATTACAGTTTTAAATACACTTCGAATTTTCAATTTATTATTTCAATATTTTATATTATTAAAACATAAAAAAATGTTTTTAAAAATAACATTTAAACTTTTCAAAAAAAAGTTTAATTGATTTAAAAGTTAAACTTTTTACTTATTATTTTTTAGATTTTCATGTTTCATTTTTTAGTTTTTATATTTGAACTAAGTTTACGATAAACCGCTATTAATTTTGAACAAAATATTTAAAAAGAAAAATGATTCAGTTTTGCTATAAAACTGATATAACAAAACTGAATCAAATAAAAAAAGATTAAGCGTTAATTGAAGGAGCTTCAACAGACGCTAAGTCTAATGGGAAGTTGTGTGCATTACGCTCGTGCATAACTTCCATACCTAAGTTAGCACGGTTGATAATGTCAGCCCAAGTGTTTAATACACGACCTTGAGAATCAACAACTGATTGGTTGAAGTTGAATCCGTTTAAGTTGAATGCCATAGTTGAAATACCTAAAGCAGTAAACCAAATACCAACTACTGGCCAAGCAGCTAAGAAGAAGTGTAATGAACGAGAGTTGTTGAAAGAAGCGTATTGGAAGATTAAACGTCCAAAGTAACCGTGTGCAGCTACGATGTTGTAAGTTTCTTCTTCTTGACCGAATTTGTATCCTTCGTTAGCAGATTCGTTTTCAGTAGTTTCACGGATTAATGATGAAGTTACTAATGAACCATGCATTGCAGAGAATAATGATCCACCGAATACACCAGCAACACCTAACATGTGGAACGGGTGCATAAGAATATTATGCTCAGCTTGGAACACGATCATAAAGTTGAAAGTTCCAGAGATACCTAATGGCATACCATCAGAGAAAGACCCTTGTCCGATAGGGTAGATGATGAATACTGCAGTTGCAGCTGCTACTGGAGCAGAGTAAGCTACAGCAATCCAAGGACGCATCAATATTGTTATCTTTTCATTTCTGAAAAGTTCAGACTATGTGTTCACATTTTTTTAATTACAAATGTGTTGGGCATTTTTCAAATTTTTTAGTTTTGTTCGAAAATAAAACTAAAAATAGCTTGCCAACCCTGATTCCCTTTGCTACTTGATCCTTTTGTCTAGCCTCTGCCTACGGCTTTATGGCTAGAGCACGCAAATTATGTATTCTATTCTTTCAGCCTACTAGCGAAGCAATGCTTACAGTTAGGACAACACAAGCTATTGCTTACTAGCTCTTAGAGCTAGTAAATACAACATGCATAAGGGTAGAGTTGGTCAATCTTGTTGACCATAGAAGATCAAAAAATGAAAGTCGTTGAACGTTTTTCTTGTATGGTTGAACTGCCTAGACCAACGCCTAAAAAACAAGAAATTTCGTTGCAAGTCACGTCAAAAAGAATTACTCCTTATTTGTTTTTAATTTGAAAATAGAATACCAAAAAAAATCTTCAGAAACATGAACCCGATTTTCAGTATATTCAAATTCTCCAGTTTCAAACCGATAAAAACGAAAAGGTGCTGACATTCGTACTTCACCAACAAGAAGTCCTCGATAAATTACTGAACGAAGTTTTTGTGAAGTTGAATTATAAACATTCTTTTTTTGTTTTTTTTGTGTATCTAAACCCCTCCCCGTTGGGGACGAAGATTTTCTTTCATTTTGTTTTGAAAATTTTCGTCTTCTGTGTACTTTTGTTTCCAAGCAAAATCTGCTTTTACTTTATAGCGCCTGGGCAGAGCCCTGGCGCACTAAAATCATATGCGCCGACTTGTCTTAATTTAGCTGTTTGTGCCCCTTTTTTGCCTAATTCACTTTGAATATTTGAATTATACCAACCACGATTTGATTGACGAAGTTTTTCTCGCCGGAGGCGTGTGAATTTCTTCCCCCAATAGAACCAGCTAATGAAGCTTTTTTTTTTGGGCTCCGCCCTAGAAAATCTTCTGCCTGGGCAGAGCCCTGGCGCGCTAAGAATCAGAAAGCATTAATTTTACAGCCATTAAGCCTTCGCGTTTGCTGTACTGAATATATCTGAAATAATGTGCCATAATATGCTCATAGAATGAGCACATCACAGTATTTTTATTTTTATATTGCCCTCCTTCAAACCCTGGAAAAATACGATGCTTTTCTAAATAGATAATTTTTTAGATTTTTTGTGCCTATAAAAACATTTTGATTTTTTGTTTATTCGATTTGAGATAGGTTCATAATATTCTTGCTTTTTTAAAAGTACTTGTATAAATTCTAAATAAATATCTTTTTTTAATTTTGTGCGCCTGGGCAGAGCCCAGGCGCATAGGTGAAGAATAGACAAGAACACAGAAGATTCAGGGAGTTTAAAATTTTTTAAAACTCGACGTTTTCTTGACAATTTACCCAAATCAGAAAGAATAGTTTTTGATTCTTCCGGGCAAGCGTCTGGTGGCAAACAAAAAACAATACATTTTTTTGTTTTACGCATACCTAAACGGTAAGATAATTCCCATTCACGACCCATATAGCAGCAAATACCTAAGAAGAAGTGGCAAACGATTAATTGGTAAGGACCACCGTTGTATAACCACTCATCTAAAGATGAAGCTTCCCAAATTGGGTAGAACTTCTCTAGTAAAAATCTAGAGATTGGACTATCTCTTCATTTGTGTTTTATAAACATTTAAAACACAAATGCTAAGCACTTTTGCAAATTTAATAGCTAGTCTCTGAACGTTTCCAAAAAAAATGAAAATTTGTGGAATACGATGCAGATTTTTTTGAATTTTAACGAGTATCTTGTAAATTTCAAATATTTCAAACCTATAAAAAATTAATCATTTTTACTATCTTCTTTATCAATTCTAGCTATAATAGACCAACCATAAATATTTTTTTTTACACCTGTGATTAAACCATAAAAAAGGCCACCACCTTTCGCTTTTTTAACTAATTCTTAGCGCGTAGCGCAGAAAAGAGTTCTTCTCTTCTGCCCTCCGGGCGGAAGCAAAACTTCTTGATAAAGTTTGTCAATAACTTCTGATCCGCTTACGCGCGCAGCGCAGAAGGAGTAATTACTATTTGTATTCCTTCTTTATGAAAGAAGAGTAAATATTTTGAGATACATTGTTTTAATTTTTCACTTTGATTCGTTAGCCCAACAACTTTTCCCCATGTTTTACCTACTTTTGATCTTGCTTCAAATTGTGCTGACGTATTTGCGGAACCACCTCTAACTCCCCGCGTTTTCCTTATTCAGATTGAAGTTTTGAGTTATAAAAGCCTGTTCCTTGTATTTTATGAAGCATTGCCATCTTTTGCCCATGAGTTTTTGTGCGCTCCGCGCCTTGTGATGTTTTGTTGCTTTTCTAAAAATATAGGCTGTTTTATCACAATTTTCTCCTTTTTCAAGATATCTAATAAGATGGGCGAGAATATGTTGACGAGTTGATAACATTATGATATTTGTATTATCATTAGTCCCGCCTGCAGCTCTTGGAATAATATGATGTTTTTCAAAAAGCGAAAAGTCAGTTCTTTTGTTGATTTGTTCACAGTGTTTTAAATATTTTAAATAAGTCCCAGCTTTTATTAATTTTTTGTTTATTACAACTCTTTTATAAATATGTTTGAAAATTTTTTGTTCTAATATTTTATTGCTATTCATTCTTAAATAAATAAGTAAAAAAATTTGAAATTTGGGTAAAACTAGATAGAGCTTTTTAAAATTCTGAAAAATTTCTGCAATTCACTTAGAATTGTCTACTATTGGCAAAATTGTTAAACTTTACATTTCTTTTCTCTTGTAACTAACTTTTGGTTAAGAACAGAAGCAGAAAAAAAATTTTAGGCTAACAACTTGACACTTCCCCATGTAAACCAATAGCGTTTGATGTAGGAACAACAGCACCAGAGATGATGTTGTTTCCGTATAATAATGAACCAGAAACTGGCTCACGAATACCATCAATATCAACTGGAGGCGCAGCGATGAAAGCGATGATGAATACAGAAGTAGCTGTTAATAATGTAGGGATCATGATAACACCGAACCAACCGATGTATAAACGGTTTTCAGTACTAGTGATCCACTCACAGAAACGTGCCCAAAGGCTAGATGCTTCGTTTTTAGCTAAGATAGCTGTCATAATTATAAATTCAAAAATAAATATAAATTCCCCGAATCTTTTTTCTTTTTGTCTTCCAGCCTTGGGTAAGGGGAGCTATGCTCCTCAACCCAAGGCTAAAAGTATATAAAGTTAGTAAGATTTTTCATGAATTTCAAAAAATTCTTGTTAACTATTAACATAACATAAATTTAAGAAATGTCAAAATTTTTAGTTTTTTCTAGTATATTCGTTTTCGAATTTTAAATTTTTTCATTTGTTTATTTAAAAATTTAAGAAATTTATAAAGAAATGCCAAAATAATTTATTTTCTTTCTTATAGGTTTAAATTAAAAATAAAAATTTTTAAAATTCATGTTCTATGAAATAAAAATTTTTAAACATACAAAAAAATATTATTCAAGTATGGCGTAAATATTTTAACATGTAATTTTAAAACCAAAAATACAAATAACTTTCAATTCAATATTTTAAACAATATTGATAATTTTAAAATTCAATTGGATTTAACAAATGAAAAATTGAATTAAAAAAAATTTTATAGGTTAAAAAATATTTTTTATATATAAAAAGTTGTAAAAAAAAATATTTTTAATCTCGTATTAATAATCGATTTGTTGTTAACTATAAAAACACAAATAATAAAGTATAAGAGTTTATATTAAGACTAAAAACTATTTATTAAAAAAACTTATTTTTTTCAATTTTGGAAAAAATTAATTTTTAAATATTTTTATAAAGTTGTTGCAAATATAAGCATTGAAATTTTGATCTGGTTATTATTGAATTAGAGAATAAAAATATATACTTTTTTTTTTGAAAAATTAGCGGATATATTGACGTTTTGATAGAACAAAAATAATGAATTTAAGTTAGTTTAATAATGCTTAAACAATATGAACATAAACTTTTATTTAAAAAATGTTAAAATTGTTTAAGCGCTGTTTTTTAATTATATTTTTTTCATTTGATAAATGATTTAAATATTTGCATAATAAAATTATTAACAAATTGTAAATTTGTGATTACTTCTATAATTTTTTTTTATTTTTTATTTGCTTCTTATTAGAATAAATAAAAAATGAAAAAATTTCAAAATATTTTTGAAAATATTTTGAAATTTACAATATTTTTTCTGAGAAATAAATTTTTATCATTTACAAAAACATTCTAAAACAAATTAAAATTTAAACACGTCGTTTTTTAGGAGGTCGACAACCGTTATGGGGAATCCCCGTTTTTTCGCGAATAACATTTACTTTAATTCCTGCTTTAAAAATTTCACGGATAGCAGTTTCTCTTCCCTGCCCTGGACCCGTTACCAAAATTTTTGCTTCATTCATTAAAAATTCACGCGATTTTTTAGCCACCACTTCAGCTGCTTTTTTTGCAGCAAATGTTGTAGCTTTTCTTTTTCCACGAAAACCACAAGCCCCTGCAGAACTCCAACAAAGAACTTCTCCACGAAGATTTGCTAAGGTGATTATAGTATTGTGGTGCCCAGCTTGAATGTAAACAATACCTCGATATGCACGTTTTTTAATTTTAGTAGGTGAAACTTTCCTAGTTTGTCTAGCCATAAAAAGAAAATCAAAAGTTTATTTTATCATTTTCCCATTCATAAAGTTTTTTGAGAGAGATATAAAAATATTTTAAATATTCAGTTTTTTTATTTTTTTAGAATCAAAAACTATTTTATTTTTTTAATTAGCAAGCTTTTAAAAATAGAAAAAAAAATTTCAGTATTTAAGAATACTGAATAAATTTAAATAATTCAAAAAATATTTTATTATCAATTAAGTCAAATAAAAAAATTATTTATAAAAGATTATGAGAAAAAATAACAATCTTTTTTTTGTTCAAAAATAAATTATCTATCTCTATTTGGTTTTCTTTACCAATTTAGAGAATTTTATAGCACCTAGTCAGAGCCCAGGCGCACTAAAATATTTCTATTTTCTATAAATTTTTGAAAGTATACATTTAAAGCAATTATTTATTTATTATTTAGCTTTTCAGTTTAGCTTTTTCTCTATCAATATTTTCTAGTAAATTTAGATTGCACTTTCAACTTTTCGTTTTTAAGCAAAACTCAAACTGATAGAAAATGCTGTTTCTTAGCCAACTTAATGTTTAAAGTCTGAAATCGATTACTTGTTTATGCTACTAGTATAAGTGCGTTTGCGAGTTAAGCTAAAGAGAAAGCTTTGTGCAAAAGGCCACAAGTAATTTTATAAAAGCAAACAAAAATCTAAAAAACAAATATTAGGCCATTTTTGGAAAGATTTTTTTTTATTTTCTTTGTTTTTTTTAATGAAAATTCATAAAAAAAACATAAATAGAAATTTTTAAGCTAAGTTCAAAAGGAACTAAAAATCTAACTTTCAAACAATATTTATGGGCCGAGTCGGATTCGAACCAACGTAGGCATTACCAGCGGATTTACAATCCGCCCCCATTAACCACTCGGGCATCGGCCCCCTTTTTTAATGCTTTATTTTTATTTCTTCAATCTGAGATACAGGTTAAAAGGTCCAAAATTTTGAAGCTTATAAAGAGGTTAAAAAAATTTTTATTTTTTTAGTATATTATCAAAAAAATGAAAAAATTTCAAGCATATTTAAAATTAAATAATATTTTCAATAAATAAAAAAGTTAAAATGTGAAAATAAAAAAATGTTTGCTTATTTTAAAATAGCCCTTTCTAATAAGAAATTAGATTTTGAATAGAATATTCTTTTTATGAAAAAGAAGAATATTCTATTCAAAAAATAAATTATAGTTTGTCAATAGTTTCAAATTCAAATTTGATTTCTTTCCAAACTTCACAAGCAGCTGCTAATTCAGGACTCCATTTACATGCAGAACGAATAACATCACCACCTTCACGAGCTAAGTCACGGCCTTCGTTACGAGCTTGAACACATGCTTCTAGAGCAACACGGTTAGCAACCGCACCAGGAGCGTTACCCCAAGGGTGACCTAAAGTACCACCACCGAATTGTAAACAAGCGTCATCACCAAAAATTTCAACTAAAGCTGGCATGTGCCATACGTGAATACCACCAGAAGCTACTGGCATAGTACCAGACATTGAACACCAGTCTTGAGTAAAGTAAATACCACGGCTACGATCTTTTTCAATGTAATCGTCACGCATTAAGTCAACGAAACCTAATGTTACTTCGCGTTCACCTTCTAATTTACCAACTACTGTTCCTGAGTGTAAGTGGTCACCACCAGACATACGTAAAGCTTTTGCTAAAACACGGAAGTGAATACCGTGGTTTCTTTGACGGTCAATAACCGCGTGCATAGCACGGTGAATGTGTAATAATAAACCGTGATCACGACAGTATGTAGCTAATGAAGTGTTAGCAGTAAATCCACCTGTTAAATAGTCATGCATAACAATAGGTACACCTAATTCTTTAGCACACTGTGCACGTTTTAACATTTCTTCACAAGTACCAGCAGTAGCGTTTAAATAGTGGCCTTTAATTTCCAAGAATGTTATTGTTTTATCTTTTTTATATTTTACTTACCTATTAGCTTATAATTATTGACTTCGGCTGAGTTTTTCCCCCCTAAGTCCCTTCCCTCCCTAGGGAGGGAAGGGGAGGGCGCGTATGCTGGGCATATGCGAATGTCTTCGAATTGAATGACTGATTTTATTTTTTAATAGCCTTACAAGACTAAGCTTAGCTAAGGAGGAGTTCCTGTTTAGACTTTCGTCTTTTAAGGAAATGTTGAGAAATATAAAAAAGAAAACTTCTCTCTTTTTCAAGAGAGTTCAGACTATGTCTTAAAAGTTTGTTATACTTTTTTGGATACAATTTATTTAGTCGTTGAACCTATATTTTTTCAAAATTTTTTAGCCTCCGGCAGAGCGAGTAGTTACAGGTAATTACTAACAACCATTTCAACTGCTAAATTACTCGCAATTACTAAACTATTCGCTAATTTTTTAGCTGTTGAGGCATATGCCTACTAGCCCCCCGGCATTTATGTTAGCTGGGCTTCGCCTAGCTAACCGCGCGTAAAAAAAGTGAAAAAACGTTGGCTGCAAATTGCCATTTTGCTGATAAGATAGAAGTTTTGCTACTAACAACCAACCAATTAAAAAATATTAAATAAAACAAAAATTTAAAAGAAATTGCTAATGAATGATATTTTACAGAATTACCAGTTAATAAACAATATTATTCACAAAATGAAAGATTGTGTGTGTGCAGTCTATGACAATTTGGGCATAGAAGCTCAAGATTTGAAATTAAAGCATTTTTTGGTTTCCATCTTTATGATTCATTTCTAATGATAACAATTTTTGTTCAGGTCCCCATCGAATTGCACCACATTGATTACATTTATAATCTTTTGGACTAGAAAGAATCGAACGAATATAATATTTTTTTTTGAAGACGGTATGTTTCTGGACACGATTTTACAAAAATGTCATTTGGATTAGTATATTTAAGATTTCGTGGCAATTTTCTTTCTCTTTGCCATAATCCACAATTTATTAGAAGATGTTCCCCTGTTCTATGTTCTAAAGAATGACAATTAGCACATAAAGGGGTTATTTTGCTTGTTTGATAATAATCTGAGTTTCTATTGTTTTTTGGGCCTGTATTTACTCCCGGTAAATGGTGTAATTCAATTTGCCATGAGCTATTTGCTTCAAAACCACAAGCAGGACACGTATTAGGTTTTCGTTCAATTTGTTTTTCATAAAATTTTGTTGGATAATTAATAGGTGTTGATGAAATACCATGAACTCCTTTATGTAGAGAATCTTTAACAGAAAGATTGAGATCTTGTAATCTTTCTTTTATTTGTTTTCTACCATGTTTTGATGATAATAAATAATGTAAAGCAAAATGACTTATAGTTTGAATTCCATCAAATAACATTGTTTCTTCAAGTTCTTCTCTAGAAAGTTGAAGAATAATACTTTGTCTTTGTCTTTCTTGTTTCCATCCATCTCTAAGAATATAGCGCCTCCAAATTTCTCGAGTTTTACGTTTTTCAATATATTCATAATCAACACGTTTTAAAGCAAATTTTGTATACCCAAGTTTTTGAGCAATTTCTAATAAAGTTTCTGAAGAATTCCAATAAGAAAAAATTTCTTCATCTGTAAAGTTTTCAAAAAAGCTAATTTCCATATCTTTAATAATTAATTAAAATTTTTGTTTCATGTTCTTTTTTTTTAATTTTAATAGGCTTCCTTGCATTTCATCCAAGATCAAATGAAATATTTTATTTCTTTTACACTTTTACCTTCGGCTAAGATGTTTGTCTCTCTCTTTTTGCCCAAAGGGCTTGGGAGAGGAAACTTAGCTGTCGCTAATCCGCAGTCCTTAGTCCTAGCACTTAGCCCCAGCCCTTTTTTTTTAGCCTCTGCCTTGCTTTTTTTATGGGCTCCGCACTGCCGGAGGCTAAAAAAGGAAGGCTAGGGCAGGGCAGACAGACTCGCAGGGCGTCAACCAAATAGTAAAATTATTCATTTGGGCAAAATTTACCAGTTTCAGCTTGTGCTTTGTAACAAGCTTCAGCAACGAATAAGAAACGGTCTCTCCAACGCATAAATGGTTGAGAGTTTACGTTTTCGTCATCTTTTGTGAAGTCTAAACCACCACGTAAACATTCGTAAACAGCACGTCCATAGTTTTTAGCTGATAAACCTAATTTTGGTTTAATAGTACAACCTAATAAGCTACGACCATATTTGTTTAATTTGTCACGCTCAACTTGGATACCATGTGGAGGTCCTTGGAAAGTTTTTACATAAGCAGGAGGAATACGTAAATCTTCTAAACGTAATGCACGAAGAGCTTTGAAACCAAATACGTTCCCTACAATAGAAGTGAATAAGTTAGTTACTGATCCTTCTTCAAAAAGATCGATTGGGTATGCTACATATGCAATATATTGGTTATCTTCACCTGGAACTGGTTCGATATCGTAACAACGTCCTTTGTAACGGTCTAATGTTGTAAGACCATCAGTCCAAACTGTTGTCCAAGTACCAGTAGATGATTCAGCAGCTACTGCAGCACCACATTCTTCAGGCGGAACACCTGGTTGTGGAGTCATACGGAATGCAGCTAATACATCTGTATCTTTAACAACATAATCTGGAGTGTAATATGTTAAACGATAATCTTTAACACCAGCTTTAAATCCAGCACCTGCTCTTGTTTCTGTTTGAGGAACCATTAAATAAGTTCATAGAACATTTTGTCGATCCTATAAAAATCCATCCGTAAAATTTAGAAAATTGAAAAAGTTTGAAAATCTAATTATACTATAAATATAATTTTTATTTATTTTAAATAGAAATTTTTTTTGTTTTATTTCTTATTTTAGAATATTTTAAAAAAATGTTTTATTTTTATATATATTTATAATATAACATAAAATTATAAGTTTATCAAATTTTTTATTTTTTATATATTTTTAATATCTAATTTGTTTTTTAGAGCACATTTTTTTACGCAAAACTTCATTGTTACAGGTTTATACATTAAAATTTTTTATTTTTTTTATTATTATTATTATCAATTTTTAGCTGGAACTACTCTTTAGCTTATTTCTATGTTTATTTTTATCTAATTCGTACCTAGAGGTATGAATTGACTAAAAATTTTTTTAGAAACATTATATTAAGAAGCTAATTTTTTATTATAAAATTGTGGATTCTATTGGAAAAAAACAAAAAGGATTGTTCAAAAATAAAAAATACTAAAAAATTTTTTAATTTAAATAAGAAAAAACAAAAAAATTTTCATTCTTGGCTTCAAAAAATAAAAAATTTCATTTTTTAATATTCTTATAAAATTTCCATTTTTTAATAAAAAATTTAAACTAAAAAATTAATTAGTTTTAATTTGAAATGACATAAGAAATTATAAAGATAACCTTTCAAAAATTTTAAAAATGACTCGAGTAAAACGTGGAAATGTATCTCGTAAACGCCATAAAAAAGTATTAAATTTAACTAAAGGATTTCGTGGTGCTGCATCTTTATTATTTAGAACAGCTAATCAACAAAATATGAAAGCTTTACGTTATTCTTACGCAAATCGTCGTAAAAAGAAACGTAATTTTAGACGCTTATGGATTGCGCGTCTTAATGCTGCGATTCGTGTTTATGGATTGAATTATAGTGAATTTTTATTTAGATTAAAAAATTCAAATATTGTTTTAAATCGAAAAATTCTAGCACAATTAGCAATTTGTGATCCCGATATTTTTTTAAAATTTGTAATGTCTCTGAAATAAAAATTATTAAATAATAGTCAAATTTTTGTACAGATAAACATTTTATCTGTACAAAAATTATTGTTTTAAATTTTTTATTTCTATTAAAAATAAAAACTGGCTTTTTTCTTTTTTTCTAAAAATTAAATATTTTATATCAATTTTTAATAGGAAAAAGTAATACATAAAAAATTTTTATTTTGAATTTAAAAAAGTATTTATTTTATGTTCTCTTTCTTAGTTAGTGAAAAAAGCCTTAAAATTTGAAAAATTTTCTTAGGGTTTTGAAGCCGAAATTATTTTTTGTGTTTATCTCCAAGCTTATACTGAAAAATTTTAATAAACCTCAAAAAAAAATAAGCTTATTCTACGTAAACTGCAGCCGTCTAAAACATTTAGTTTTTTTATAATCAGTTTATTTTATGTTCTTACCAAGTTTATTTACTTATTCTTCTTTTACCATGAGTTTTGCTATAAGCTGCATTAGCAGGGGAGGGTAAAATTTTGCGCTATTTTTCAAATTGTTTCTACCTTAGTGTATATTAATTACGGGTAATAAGTAAAATAAAAAATTTAGTATTCAAGAACAAATGAAAATGAAGCGGCATTGATAAGACGAGAGTTACACAACTAAAAACCAAAACTCACTGGTTCATTTGAGATTTTTAAATAGCAATGTTTTATTCTCTTAACATAAAGAAAAAAATCGTGCAGGAAAAAAAATTCAGAACCTTGCTACTCATAAGTTTTGTTAACTCTTTGA
This sequence comes from Scenedesmus sp. KT-U, assembly GCA_029853055.1. NCBI lineage: Eukaryota > Viridiplantae > Chlorophyta > Chlorophyceae > Sphaeropleales > Scenedesmaceae > Scenedesmus > Scenedesmus sp. KT-U. The sequence continues at coordinate 66,057 of JARWLF010000014.1, read as the reverse complement.
GTTCACAGCATTTTAAAAAAGTAAAGTGGAGAAAAAATTCAAAATTGTTAGAGAATTTATCAGAAAATTTTAGGTTAACAAAAACGTACATCAAAATCAAAAAAAAATATTCGTAAAAATGTTTGGAAACAAAAAGTTGTTAATAAAGCTACTCAAGCTTTATTTTTAGCAAAATATGTTTTAAATACACAAGAACTTTCAATGAATGAAAAACAAGAAAATGAATAAGTTTTTTACTTTCATGAACTCGTTTTTTATTAGTTTTAAAAAATTTTCTTTCTTTTTAGAACTACACATTTTAAGTATTGTAGAATGTTTTTAGATACCTAAAAACATTCTACAATACTTATAAAAAAAAATTTTCATAAGTTTAATGACTTCCCTTTTTCTAAAGCTGTTCTAAACTATCTAAGAGCAGTAAAAGAAAAATTTATAAATATTTATTTTATTTTTTTCCATTTCTTAAGTTTTTTAAAAAATTCATTAAATAATAAATTGTATTCTACAATTTTATTCTAAATTTTCGTTAAAAGCCAATTTAGCTTTAAATTATAGCTAAAATTGCTAATCAAAATTAAAGTTGAATATCCAACTTTCAAAAAAATTCTTGTTTTTTAGATTTTACTTGAAGGTCTTTTTTCTATAAATTCCACTATGATTTTTATAAATATTTGCTCATTCATTTCACATTGTTAAAAAATTTGTTTTTTCTCCAGAAAAAATTTTTTGAGCATAAGTTTTTATTATCAAAAATTCTTAAAGATTAAAATTAAACTTTCTTTTTCGCTTGCAAATATATTTTGAGTTTTTGCTTGGTGATTTTTATCAAAAAGCAAAAACTCAAAAAAAAAACAAGACAGACAAAATTTTCATTAGTTAATAAAAAAAATTTTCTTTAGAATTTTCTAATAAATTATTAGATCCTTATCTAAAAGAAACAGATGCTTGCCATACAAAAGCTAATAATAAAAAGAATACAGGAATAATTGGTAAAACATCTACAATAGGATCAAAAGGTGCATAAGCTTCTGGTAATTTTGCTAAAATTAAATACATAGATTCCATAAGATTTTTGAAATAGAATTGGTTTTAACTTTTTTAGAAAATTGCTCAAACTTTTTATAATGCTTTCAAAATTTGATTTTAATGAAAAACCAAAATGCAAGTTTTATTTTATAAAGAGCAATTTAGTTCAACTTGAAACTCATTCTTTCTAATTCTATAATTTGTTTATTTTTTACTATTCACAAAAAAATAATCTTAAAAGAAAAGAAACAAAATTTTTTAAACTTTGTTTTCATTCATAATGAAAAGTAAAAAAAACATTTTTATATTTTAAATGGAGTGAGCTTTTTATTTAATTATATATAAAAAACTTTTTTCCATATGATTTTTAAGTTTATCAATATTTATAAAACAAAATAAAATTTATATTTGGTAAATAAGAAAAAGAATTATTTTTTGAAAAACGATTTTTTATGTGTATAAAATTCAAAACAAAAATTTTAATAAACTTTACTTTTAAAAAGAAGTTTTAAAATTTTAGTTTTTTTCAAAAAAACAACAAAAAGTCAACAAACTAGAAAATTTCATTAATCTAAATAATAAAAATTTTATTAAAACATTAAAAAAAAAGAGTTTCTAAAAAATTTTTAATATTTGATTTTTAGTTTTCTAACCAAATTTAAATTTTTGTTCAATAAACTTAAGCTTTATCAAAACTACATATTAAAAAATTGTAGATTGATCTTTTACTATATTTATTTTAGTATTATATGATGTAAAAAAACAAATTTGCATTTTTATTTTAATTTTTAGTTTAGAAAAATTTGCTTTGTTTACGAACTGGCAAAAAAACATATATTTACTAAACAAAAATAAAATATTTATAAAAATGCATTTTTATTTAAATCAACAAAAATTAAGAAGCTAAAGTTTCCCAACTCATAGTAACATCATCTAATAATAAAGAACTGTTATAAATTTCTAAAATAATTAATAAGAATACAGCAAAAAGTACAATGAAAACACCCATTAAAACAGTCGTACCCCAACCAGGTAATACTTTTCCTGATTCAGAGTTTAACGGTCTTAATAAAGTTCCTAAAGGAGTTACAATTCCTGGTTCTTGAAGTCCATCTGAGAAGCTTGATTTAGCTTTTGAAGTAGTTCCAGTTGCCATTTTTTTTGAAAAATTTTGATTTTTTTTACTTTCTGTCATAAAATAATTATTGGAGAATAAATTTTAAATTTTAATTTAATAGAAAAATTATGGATAGTCCTGCTTTTTTCTTTACCTTTTTTTTATGGTTTCTTTTATTAAGTGCAACAGGATATTCTATTTATGTAAGTTTTGGACCTCCATCTAAAAAATTAAGAGACCCTTTTGAAGAACACGAAGATTAATTTTTTATTTATAAATTTTAAAAGTACAAGATATTAAAAAATCTTGTACTTTTTTTATGGTTTGAATTTTTTATATTTTAAAAAATGGTTGATAAAAAATAATTTCAAACAAAATTTCGAAAAAATTATTAAGAAATTATTAAATAAATTTTATTATTTTAGTTTTTTACGAAATAATTCACCTTACTTTCTTTTTAGATTTTATTTTTATGTTAATTATTTACGAAAAAAATGCTTATTCTTTAAAACCAAAATTTGTTCACTTTCTCATTTTGTTTAGAAAGTGAACAAATTTAAAAACAAATATAATAGAAAATTTCAACAAAAAAAATTTTCTATTAAATAAATGAGTGAAAGAAATTCAAGTTATTTTTCTTTCACTCAATAAAAAATGAAAAACAAATTTTTCACTATTTTACCATACGTGGTGGTTCTCTAAAGAAAATAGCAAAAAAAATAATTCCTAATGTTCCAATTAATAAAAAAGTATAAACTAATGCTTCCATAAAATGAAATGTGGTTAACAAATATATTGATTTTTGAGAATAATAATTACAAATTTTGTATTTTTTAAAAAGTATACAATCTATTCGATTTAAATATAAATTTATATTGACGATCAAAATCGTAGTACATAAATAAAATATTTCACTCGAAAAAATAACTCTCTAGAAAAGTACAAAATTCTTTTGCTTGGAAAAATCCAGACCCATCTCTTAGAATTGAACTTTTTGTTTTTATTTTTATTTAGAAACTAAACAAAAAACAATCCTAAAGTTTTTTATTTTTATAATTTTAATTTCATAATTTTTTAATTTTTGAAAAAATAAAACAAAAAATATATTCTTGAATACATTTTTTGTATAAACAAAAAGATATACAAAAAATTATGAAAATAATTAAAAATTTTTTTTGCTTTTCAGTTTTTTATTGAGTCGTTCTAGTGCTCCAAGCATTTAGAACGACTCAGTAAAAAAACTTTAAAAAGCAGAAGGTTTACTAGGGCAAAGCCCACCAGCAACTTATTATTGAAAACAAAAAAATTTTTCATTTTGTATATGTTTGCTGTTTAATTTTGAATTCATATTTACTTATCAAATTCATTTCTACAACAAAAAATAATTTCAATCGCCGAAGGCGTAAAGTTTCTTTGCTTTTATTTGTTGATTAGAAAAAGCCTTCCTTGCCAATAAAAACAAAAAAACCAACAACCTACAGTTGTTTTTTTTTGAGTCGGCCTTAATGCCAGAATTACTGACACTTAGGCCTACGTAAAAATAAGGCCTACGTAAAAAAAAAGCCAGTATTTTTAGCACGAAAGCGGACTCAAAAAGCAAAAACAAATTGAAACTGAGAAAAAGAATTAGAAAGCTTCACGAACAGAACTAGTATCACCAAGTTTTTTGTATTTACCAAATTCTAAACTTTCATTTAGATCATCATCAATACCAGCAAATACATCACGGAAGATTGTACGTGCACCATGCCAAATATGTCCAAAGAAGAATAATAAAGCAAAACAAACGTGACCGAAAGTGAACCAACCACGAGGGCTGCTACGGAAAACACCGTCAGATTGTAAAGTTGAACGGTCAAATTCAAAAATTTCTCCTAATTGTGCTTTACGAGCATATTTCTTCACTGTAGCTGGATCATTAAATGTTAAACCATCTAATTCACCACCATAGAAAGTAACAGAAACACCAACTTGTTCAATACTATATTTAGATTCAGCACGACGGAAAGGAACGTCTGCACGTACGACACCATCTTTATCAATTAATAACACAGGGAATGTTTCAAAGAAAGTAGGCATACGACGAACATAAAGTTCACGTCCTTCTTGATCTTTAAAAACAGCATGGCCTAACCAACCTACTGCAATACCATCTCCACTATTCATTGCTCCTGTACGGAAAAGACCTCCTTTTGCCGGGTTATTTCCAATATAATCATAGAAAGCTAATTTTTCTGGAATTTTTGACCAAGCTTCAGAAAGTGAAGAACCTTCAGCTAAACTTGTTTGAACTCGTTTTTGAATCTCTTGTTGGAAGAAACCTTGATCCCATTGATAACGAGTTGGACCAAATAGTTCAATTGGAGTAGCTGCTGAGCCATACCACATTGTTCCTGCTACAACAAAAGCAGCCCAGAAAACTGCAGCAATACTGCTTGATAATACTGTTTCGATACTTCCCATAGATAAACCGAAATATAAACGGATAGAAGGACGTACACATAAGTGGAATAATCCTGCTAAAACACCTAAAATACCGGCTGCAATATGGTGAGCAGCAATACCTCCTGGATTAAAAGGATCAAACCCATCTGCTCCCCAAGAAGGTGCTACTGGTTGAACACTTCCTGTTAAACCATAAGGATCTGAAACCCAGATACCTGGTCCAAATAAACCTGTAACGTGGAAAGCACCAAAACCAAAACATAAAAGACCTGATAAAAATAAGTGAATACCAAAAATTTTTGGTAAATCTAATGCAGTTTTTCCAGTTCTTGGGTCACGGAATAATTCTAAATCCCAATAAACCCAATGCCAAACTGAAGCTAAAAATAATAAACCTGATAAAATGATATGAGAAGCTGCTACACCTTCATAACTCCAAATACCAGGATTTGTAGCTGTTTCACCGCTAATTGTCCAGCCACCCCATGATTGAGTAACACCTAAACGTGTCATAAAAGGTAAAACAAACATCCCTTGACGCCACATTGGGTTTAAAACTGGATCTGAAGGATCAAAAACAGCGATTTCAAAAAGTGTCATTGATCCAGCCCAACCAGCAACTAATGCTGTGTGCATTAAATGCACAGAAATTAATCGCCCTGGGTCATTAATAACTACTGTATGTACACGATACCAAGGTAAGCCCATTGAAAATGTATAAAAGAATTTTGTTTACTTAATTCCTTTGATTTATGGAAAACTTATTTTGTATTAACTATTAATACAATTTAACTAATAAAATTTGTTAATTTAAAAAGAACTTTAACATGTAGAAATAATTTAAAATATAAGCAAGTTATAAAAAACAACAAATTTAGTTTATCTTCAAAACTATTCGAGTTTTTTTTAGAATTTGTTCGCTAAAAAATAATAAAAATATTTTATTTAATTGAATAAAAATTTTTCTTGCCCTAGCCTTCTTTTTTTTTAGCCTTGCCGAAGGCTAGGCTAAAAAAAAACAAGGACTAGCAGAGCCCTTAGCGATGGCGATAAGTAATTCTTCCTTTTGTTAAATCGTAAGGGCTGAGTTCTACTGTCACTTTATCTCCAACAACAATTTTTATTCGATTTTGACGAATTTTTCCAGATAAATGACCAATAACTTCTACTCCATTTTCAAGTTTTAATCTAAATTTACCATTCGATAAGTTATGTGTCACTAGCCCCTCCATATCAACTAATTTTTTTTGTTTTTTTTGTTTTATTTTTTGAATATTTTGTGAAAAATGAGATTCGCTATTTTTTTCTTTATGTAAAGAAACTGTTTTTTTTGATTGATTCATATTTATTTTTTTTTTCAGCCATTTAAATTTATTATTTTTTTATTATATCATTATTTTATTTTTTTTCAAATAATTTATAGTAAACTTATCGAAATTTATTTCGATAAGTTTACTAAAATAAATATACAAAATTTTATAGTTAAAAACTAAAATTACAAATTCGAAAATAAATACAAAAAACGAAAAAATAATATAAACAAATATCAATCTGAAAAAATCCATTTTTTAGCCTCCGGCAGGGCTCTACCCCTAAAAATTTTCAATGTTTATTAGCTTATTCGTAAAAACTAACAGGCAAAATTAAATTTTTTCAGGCTAGAATCGGTAATTTCTTATAAATTAATTAGTTTTTAATGCGCCAGCGCTGGGCTTCGCCCCAGCTCAGGCGCTAAATGAAATTTTTTTTATAGAAAACGTCTTTTTCTTGTATTTTGAAATTTTGTACGAATAAATACTTTTCTACGTAATTTTTGTCCTAATCGAATATAAGTTAATATTTCACCTAATATGTATTTAATCGAGTTTCTAGAATCATCATTTGCAGGAATAATGTGATCTACTAATTTTGGATTACAATTTGTATCCACAACAGCAAAAATTTTCATTCCTAATTTTCGACACTCATAAACAGCATTCATTTCTTCTTGTTGACCTATAATAATAGCTACATTTTTAGAAATTTGTTTTGTATTCATTTTTGCCATTTTTGTAATTCCACCAAAATATTTTTCTAAACGTTGCCACTTTTGTTTACGTGTAGCTGCGATTTTTTTAGAAGTAAATCTTAATTTTTGATCATAAATTTGTTCCATTGGATAACTTAGTTTAGGATCTACAAATTTTTTCATAAATAATTCAACCGTTTCATACATTTTTGTGTGTGATGTTGGTAAATATCTTAATTTTGGTAAAAATTTTAATAAACGTTCTTCAGATACAAACTGTTTTAAATTTTTTTGTAGTTTTTGTAAATTTCTTTTTTGATTTAAAAATTTTGAAAAAACAATAGATAATTCAGAAACAATTTTTTTATAAATTTGTTTTAATTCGTTTTGTGAATTTACAATTTTTGACAATGTTGTATTTAATTTTGTAAACATTTTTTCTTGTTGAGAAAAACGTAAAGTTAAAATTTGCATAGAATTTTTTAAATATGGTAAAAATAAGATAAATTTCATTAAAAATTTACTTAAAAGAAGTATTTTATTTTGTGATACATTAGGTGAATTGATATTTGATATTTCAAACTTATCTGCCTGCCCTTCCGGGCGGGGCGCTGATTTTGAACGATTAGATATATTTGTTTTAGAATTATTTTCAGAAAAATCTTCTTTTTTTAATGTAGAAACTATAGAAATCATTTTTTTTAATAATTCCTGTGAAGGGTTTGGAATACTTTGTTCAAATTGTGTGAAATTTTGTTTATTTAAATTAGATTCTTTCATTGTAGAAAGTTTTTCATAAGAAATCGCAATAAATTTTCGATCGCTTTGTTTTTCAAATGAATTTTTTAATTTAACTAACTCTTGTCCAATTGCAAAAAATTGAGCAATTTCATCTAACTTGGTGATATTTTTAAACATTAATTTTCTTAATTGTTGTTTTTGTGTTAAAATTTCAATTGCACTTAATTCTAATTGTTGTATTTTTTTTAGAATTTGTATTTTTTTCATTTTTAATTTTTTTGAAACACTTAATAAAGTTCTATTTGAAGAAATTATACTATTTTTTGTTTGTACTAGTTTTCGATTTTTTTCAATTAAGAAGTTTTTAGCTTCAAAACCACTAGCCCCAGCCCTTTGGGCAGGCGCAGAAAGACAAATAAAAATTTGACGAATTAAATATTTTCCTTTCATCATAAATTTTTGACTTTGTTTTCTTAATAAAGAAATTTTATTTAATAAACGACGATGAATTTTTTGACGTTTGTTCAAAATTTTTTGGAGAATTTTTTGTTTTTGTTTTAAAATTGGACGAATTTGAGAAATTGATTTTAAAATTGTTTTCCAATTTGTTAACATTCCACCTAACCAACGCGTGTTTACAAAAAATGACGTATTACTTAATAATGCTGTTTTGGCAATTAATGAAGAAGCTGGTTTTTTTGTTCCAACAAATAAAAATGTTTTTCCTTTTGCAGCATATTTTGCTAATTGCTTTAATGCTAAAGAAAAACAATGTTTTGTTTTGAACACGTTTATAATATGACGACCACGTTTAATCATTGATTTTTTTATTTGTCTAGTGCGCGGAGCGCATAAAGAATTTTGGTACATACTGTATTTTTTTCTATACCAAAGATATTTTCTCATATTTGCGTTGCAACGAATTGCCTTTTCTCCAAAATGGATACTTGATTGAATCATTTTTTGAAGTGTTTCTTTTTCCATAGTTTTTTTGTCAATAGAAGAAAGAGGCGAAATTTTTAAAATTTTCGCAAGAGCAAAGTTATTCGTTGCTTTTTGAATTTGAATTTTAACTGTTTTTTTAATTTCAACACCTAAAGATTTTTTTAGAAAAACTAATTTTCCATTTATTTTTAAAACAAAATAATTATAAAATGTCTTTGCTGATGAAGGAATAACAATATGGAATTGTTGACCAATCATTTCATTTTTTGAATACATTAAATTTTCTAATCTATTTAATTGTTTTTGCTCTAATTTTGTTTCACTAATTGAATTCATTGGAAAAAAAATTGGTTTTACAAATGCATAATTTTGTTTAATTTTTTGAATTTCTACAATAACTTTGTCACCCACTTTTGAATTAGGAACAATAAAGAAAAAATTTTTTGAAATAGGAACTAATCCTGAATTTTTCGGTCCCTTTTTTGCAATTTTTACTTTAAATTTTTGCCCAACTTTAAAATCAAATTTTAATGAATTTGCTGTTTTTTCAAAATTTGATTCTTTTTGAACTAGATGTGCAATTACATATTTCATTTTTTGATTAGGAAAAGAATTTAAATTTGTTTTTACTGCTGGAAAAACAATTTTATCTACTTTTACTTGAACTTTTTCACCATATTTTGTATTAGGTACTAATACAGTATATCCATTTTTTAATTCAGCAACTCCTATATTTTTTGAACCCAAAGCATTAATCTTTACAGTGATTATATCACCTGGTTGTAAATGTTGTTTCATTAGAGTATTTTTTTCTTTGTTAAAAGAACCACGTTCTCGTAATGATTTTGAAAAATTTATTTTAGTTTTTTGTTTTGTTTGACGATTTTCCATAAATTTTATGCTTTCTTCATTTTTTCTATTTGATTGTCATTGCAATTGAACGTTGCCAAATTCGTATTTGCTTTTTTTTTATTAAATATTTTGCTATAAAATTGAAATCATTTAAATTTTCTCTTTAAATAAAGAATTATGCAGCAAAATTGCTGCATAAAAAATAAACATATTTTCTATAAATAAAAAATCAAAATAAAAAATTTTTTTTAATTTTTCTTTATTGTCTCATTAATATAGCAAATAAACAAAAATTATTTTGTTCTCAGAAAAGCTTTATTATTTTGTGAACTACGTTTCTAACACAAAAACAAATATTTGAAAAAATGATTTTTTATAAAAATTATTTTCTAAAAAAATGTAAAATTTTTTTAACTATTTAAAAAGTTTTTCTATTCAAAGAATGACGATTATTTTCTGATAATAACAGCAACTATTTTTTCTTTTAAAAGAAAGGAAATAAATTTTTAGTTTATTTAGATCTCCCCAGGTAGGACTTGAACCTACGGCCTATCGGTTAACAGCCGACCGCTCTACCACTGAGCTACTGAGGATGATTTTTAATTTCAAAAAAAGTTTTTTGCTGAAGTAAAAAGAGTTATTTTATTTTTTCTATATAATAGCATTCTTTTTATGAAGAATCAATATTCTAGCAAAAATTTGAAGATTTTTGAAAAATTTTTCAAAAATCTTCATATATATAAATACAGTTTTTGAGTTCGAAAAAAGCTAAAATTAAAACTTTAAAATTTGGATAAATTAAAAGCTAAAAACTATAAAATTTAATATCATGAAAAATGAATTAAATTAATTTTACCACTTTTGTTAAACCAAAATATAGAGCTAAAGTAAAGCCTAAAGCTGCAAAAAGTAAACCAACATAACTTGTAATTGTTAACATAAATTTATTTAAAATAATTTTAAAAATTCATTTTTTTTTTGCTTTTGAATTTTTCTACAATAATAATTCAAAAGCAAAAAAAAAAGAGTTTAGAAGCGAATTTAGAGAACTGTTTCAATTTTTTTATTATAAAAATCAAAAAAAAAATTTTCCAATTAAGAAAAAAAATTAAAATTGAAAACAATAGTTTTTTTTTAGAGAAAAATTTCCATAAAGTATTAATAAGAAAGACCCATACTACGAGTACTTTCAGAACCTAAATAAACACGAACTGATAAGAAATCAGTTGGGCATGCTGTTTCACAACGTTTACAACCTACACAATCTTCTGTACGAGGCGCTGAAGCCATTTGATTAGCTTTACAACCATTCCAAGGAACCATTTCTAAAACATCTAAAGGACATGCACGTACACATTGTGTACAACCAATACAAGTATCATAAATTTTTACGATATGTGACATTTCTTATTTAAGATAATAATCAAAAGAAGATTGAGAATTTCAATATTTGAAAATTTTAATTTTGCAGGAGCAGGATTTGAACCTGCGACATTGGGATTATGAGCCCCACGAGCTACCAGACTGCTCTATCCTGCGTGTTTTTTTTATTTTTATTTATATAATATAATAAATAATATATTTTGTCAAATATAAAAAATGTTTTTATTTTTGTCCTTGAAGTGCTTTATTTTATTATTTTTTCTAAATATTATTTTAATTATATTTTTTTCTGCTCTAGCCTTCCTTTTTTTATGGGCTCCTTTGCCCCTGCCCTAGCCCTTCGGCAAGGGCAGGGGCAAAGGAGGCTAAAAAAAAAAAGGGCAAAAGAATATTTGAGAGTTTAGAGAAAACTAAAACAAAATATTTATAAGCTGCGCCACAGAAATGCATGGTTATTTTTTTATTTTCTCATTTTTCATATATAAAATTTATAAACATTTAAAAAATTGAAAAATATTTTTTTTATGATATAATATATTTTAGAGTTTGAATTATAAATAAAAAAAACGTTCGAAAAAATAATGAAATTAGCTTATTGGATGTATGCAGGTCCTGCTCATTTAGGAACATTAAGGGTAGCTAGCTCTTTTAAAAATGTGCATGCAATTATGCATGCACCTTTAGGAGACGATTATTTTAATGTAATGCGTTCAATGCTAGAACGCGAAAGAAATTTTACTCCGGTTACTGCTAGTATTGTTGATAGACATGTGTTAGCAAGAGGCTCGCAAGAAAAAGTTGTTGAAAATATTACTAGAAAAGATAAAGAAGAACATCCTGATTTAATAGTATTAACTCCAACTTGTACTTCTAGTATTTTGCAAGAAGATTTACAAAATTTTGTAAATCGTGCATTAACTTTGAAAAATTCAAATGCTGATGTGCTTTTAGCAGATGTAAATCATTATCGAGTAAATGAATTCCAAGCAGCAGATCGTACATTAGAACAAATCGTTCGATTTTATATTGAAAAAGCAAAAAAAGAAAATTTTTCTTTTTCAAAAACTGAAAAAATTTCCGCAAATATTTTAGGTATTTTTACTTTGGGATTTCATAATTTGCATGATTGTAGAGAATTAAAACGCTTATTAATAGATTTAGGAATTGAAATAAATGAAATTGTGCCTGAAGGTGGAAACGTTGAAAATCTAAAAAAGCTTCCTAAAGCTCATTTTAATATTGTTCCTTACCGTGAAGTGGGCTTAATGACTGCGGTCTATTTGCAAAATGAATTTGAAATGCCTTACATTTCAATAACTCCTATGGGAATTTTAAATACCGCTCAGTTTATTCAAGCTATTGAAACTCTTTTAAAATCACAAATGATAAAATTATCAAGCTCCAAAAAAAGTTTATTAATTCAGAATTCTATTGAATTTGAAAATTCTTTGACAAATCAAAAAGAAAGTCAAAATTTTTCTGATCAAATTTCAGTTATTTTAGAAAAAAATTTTCAAAAATATATTCAAGAACAAACACAATTTGTTTCTCAAGCTGCTTGGTTTTCTCGATCTATCGATTGTCAAAATTTAACAGGAAAGAGAGCTGTTGTTTTTGGAGATGCTACACACGCCGCTTGTATGACTAAAATTTTATCATGTGAAATGGGTATTCAAATTCTTTGTTCAGGCACTTATTGTAAACATGATGCAGATTGGTTTAGAGAACAAGTTACTGGATTTTGTAATGAAATATTAATTACTGAAGATCATACTCAAGTAGGAGATATGATTACACGCCTAGAACCGGCTGCTATTTTTGGAACACAGATGGAACGACATGTTGGAAAACGTTTAGATATACCTTGTGGAGTTATATCAGCTCCAGTACATATTCAAAACTTTCCATTAGGTTATCGACCATTTTTAGGTTATGAAGGAACAAATCAAATAGCTGATTTAGTATATAATTCATTCACATTAGGAATGGAAGACCACCTTCTTGAAATTTTTAATGGGCATGATACAAAATCTAATTTTAAACAAAATAATGAAAATGACGATTCTTTAGAATGGTCAAAAGATGCTTTACAAGAATTATCTCGAATTCCTGGATTTGTTCGTGGAAAAGTTAAAAGAAATGTAGAAAAGTTTGCTAATGAAAATAAAAAAAAAATAATAACACTTGAAATTATGTTTGCAGCTAAAGAAGCAGTGAATGCGTAATAAAAAAAAAGATAGTTTTTTAACTATATATATTTATTATTATTGTTTATGAAAACTTTTTCTTTTTAACTGGCGCCAGCCAAAAAATATATTTTTAAAAACGTTTGGTGTTTTTCACTTTTTGTTTAACCCAAGCCTACTCAATTTTTGTATTAACTTAACTAACATACCTAGCCCAAACTGCTTATCTTTTCTTTTTGGTTTGACGTTTTTTTTTGAGGTCTTTGTGAATTTTTAAAAAGTTTAAAAATTCACAAAGACCTCCAAAAAAAAGCTGGACCAAAGAAAAAAGAAGGTGGAATAAAAGTCAAAAACTTATTTCTCTGTTAGAGAAAATAAAAAAAAATACTTTTACTCTTTTGATTGTTTTTCTTCTAAAATTATGTTCATGTTTTTTTATGAATTTTGAAATTGTTCTTCAACTTACTAGTTTAGTTTTAATTCTTGCAGCAGGGCCTTTAGTGGTTGTATTATTATCTGCTCGTGGTGGAAATCTTTAATTTTAAATAAAAAAGATTGTTGAAAATATTTTCAACAATCTTTTTTATCATTTGAAATTTTATTTTCGTGCGCGGAGCGCATAAAGATTTTCAATTTTTTTCTAGTAAAAAATTTTTGACAAATATAAAAAAAACAAAAAAACTTCAAATTTAAATCTTGAAAAATCAAAAAATTTTTGATATATATATATATATTTCCAAAGTTTATTCCAGTCTATAATGAAGTTATAAAAAAAATTTTTTAAAAAAAATTTAATGTTTGAAAAAAAACAAAGAGTAGTTTAATTTCAGTTTAATATAGTAATCATCCTAGTCATAATAAATGTTTTATTTTTTTATAAAAAATAAAATAATTTTTACTCAAGGGTTACTAACTCAATGGTAGAGTACTCGGCTTTTAACCGATAAGTTCTAGGTTCGAGTCCTAGGTAACCCATTAATTAAAGAACACAAATAAAGTTAATTGATCGAAATTTATCTATTTCGCTGAATAGAATAAAAATTTATTAGATTTTTTATTTTTTGAATTCAAGTTTTTAAGCACGAATGTAAGCCGTATGCAATGTAAAATTGCATGTACGGATTTTATGGGAGACAGAAAAAAGTTGATTTTATTATTTAAAATAGAAAATAATAAAATATGAAACTCATTTTCTTTCTCACCAAACTATGTATTTTCATGGAGCACGTTTTTCAAATTACGAAGCTTGGTTAAGTGATCCTGTTCATATTAAACCAAGTGCACAAGTTGTATGGCCTGTAGTTGGCCAAGAAATTTTAAATGGTGATGTTGGTGGAGGTTTCCAAGGTATTCAAATTACTTCTGGTTTCTTCCAACTATGGAGAGCAAGTGGTATCACTAGTGAATTACAATTATACACTACAGCTATTGGTGGTTTAGTAATGGCTGCAGCTATGTTTTTTGCTGGTTGGTTCCATTACCATAAAGCAGCTCCTAAACTTGAATGGTTCCAAAACGTAGAATCAATGCTAAATCACCATTTAGCAGGTTTATTAGGTTTAGGAAGTTTAAGTTGGGCAGGTCACCAAATTCATGTTTCTTTACCAATTAATAAACTACTTGATGCAGGAGTAGATCCAAAAGAAATTCCATTACCACATGAATTTTTATTAAATCGTCAAATTATGCAAGATTTATATCCAAGTTTTGCAAAAGGATTAGCACCATTTTTTACTTTACAATGGGGCGAATATAGCGATTTCTTAACATTCAATGGTGGGTCCTGTTATTGGCCCCTTGAGGACTTAGATCCTCTTGACAAATTTACCAATATGGAGAATACTTTGATGCACCGGGGCTGGACTTCGGCGCGTAAAAGTGATTCCATACCAAGTGCCACAAAAAAACTAAAAATATTTGGACACACTCTATTCTTTTCTTTTTTCAATATGTGCTTGTATACTTCTATTTTTTTCAGCCTATGGCTGAAAGGCGGCACTCACGTTTTCAGCAGTTCTAGAAACCTTGTCGTATGCAGAAGCGCGGAAAAAATAAGCGAGGGTGTAGATATTTTTCAAAGTTTCAATTCTTTTGATGACAATAAAAATTCGCAATTTGTTATAAAAGATTTAGAAAATTTTGAGAAAATATTAGAAATTCCAAATAACTCTTTAGATAATTTACAAATCAATTTCAATAATTTACCTTCAATTTGGTTTTCATATGGTCATTTAATTTGGAATTCAATTCGAAACAATGATCAAAATTTTTATATTTGGAAATTTATTCCTGAACAGCCGGCTATTTATGTTATTAAATGCATAAAGACTGGAAAAATGTATTATGGGCAAACTCAAAATATAAAAGAACGTTTTAAAAACACTTACACATCATTACAGCAAGGAAATCATTGTTCATTACAATGCCAACAAGATTGGCAAAAGTTTGGTCCAAAAAATTTTGTTTTTCAAATTCTTTTTTTAGATGATAGATTAGCTTCTGAATCAGTTCGTAAGAAAATCGAAAGTTATTTGGTTTATACAAATAAAGAAACCAGCTATAATGATTTGGCGAGATACTCAAAAGAAGATTTTCTTCAAGGTGAAATTTTAATAAAACAATTTGAAAAAATAGATAAAATTTTACATTGGTTTGAAGCTGGAATGAGCATTTCAAAAAAAACATTATCAAATCTTTATAAAAGTTACGAACAAGCTGGGCTATATGTAATTCTTTGTTTAATTACAAAAAAAGTTTATATTGGTGAAACACAAAATTTAAAAACTCGATTCAAGGACACCAGAAAAAATCTTTATAATGGAAACTATTCTTGCAAATTATTATTAGAAGACGTTCAAAAATACGGCATAGCAAACTTTTGTTTCATTCCTATTTATTTTGGAAAACAATGGGAATCTCAAAAAATTCGACGAGAAGCTGAAAAAAAATTAATAGAATTTAATAAATCTATATATAATAAACACCATGCTTCTATTTTAAAAGAACCTTCAAAATCTTCACAACAAAAAAATGCTTTACGCCAGGCCGGAGGCCAGGCAATAAATGGTTTTCCTATTGCTATTTCTATAAATGGTGAAATATATAAAAGTAAAAGACAAGCTCAAATCTTTTTTAATATTACCAAAAAAGAATTGAATAAACGTTTGGAAAATAATATAGATTTTCCAGATTGGAAAATTATAGAAACTTTTGCGCCTGGATTGGGCATCGCCCTAGCAGAAGTTGAAAATTTACCAAAAATTGTTTATTTAGTCGATAATAAAGTTTTTAAATCAAAAAGATCTTTGATTCGTAATGTCGATTTTGGAAATCTTTCAAAAACAGGTGTAAGTGCTCGATTTCAATCTTCCAAATTTCCAAATTGGAAGAGCATGCTAAGAGAAGAATTTATTCAAATGAAAAATGAAAACCCTGAAATTGATTTTGAATTTATGTGGCAAAGGTGTAACGACCATCCTAAAAAGGAGTAGAGTCCAAATACTCGAAATGGTAAATACTTTTAAATTTTTTTCTGTTTGTTTACGCGCCTGGGTTGGCACTAAAGTTTGCAGGTATTTTTCTGC
This sequence comes from Scenedesmus sp. KT-U, assembly GCA_029853055.1. Classification (NCBI taxonomy): domain Eukaryota; kingdom Viridiplantae; phylum Chlorophyta; class Chlorophyceae; order Sphaeropleales; family Scenedesmaceae; genus Scenedesmus; species Scenedesmus sp. KT-U. Next base: position 49,770 of record JARWLF010000014.1, on the reverse strand, counting down.
CCAACTTACAAAAATAAAAAACTATAAGAATTGCAAAAAAAACTATAAGAATTGCAACAAAAACTATAAGAATTAGAATAAAAACTGCAAGAATTACCTAAGCGCATAAAAAACAAAAAATAAAACAGTAGGCAGGGCTTCGCCTGACTAAAAATTTTTTAAAAGTAATGATATGGTCTGATCTTCATTGTTAAATGAAGAAGCTAAAGAAAAATATTTTTGTTTCTTTACTCAAATCAAGAAAAAAGATTTGTAACAAAATGTAAATCCTGTAACAGGAGGTTTATGGTTAAGTGACACGGCACACCACCACTTAGCGATTGCTGTTTTATTCTTAATTGCGGGTCACATGTATCGTACTAATTGGGGTATTGGACATTCGATGAAAGAAATTTTAGATGCTCATAAAGGTCCGTTCACAGGAGAAGGCCATGTTGGTCTTTATGAAATTTTAACGACTTCTTGGCATGCTCAATTAGCTATTAATTTAGCTTTATTTGGCTCTCTTTCAATTATTGTTGCTCACCATATGTATTCTATGCCTCCATATCCTTATTTAGCTACAGATTATGGAACACAGCTTTCATTATTTACACATCATACTTGGATTGGTGGTTTTTGTATTGTAGGTGCGGGTGCTCATGCTGCTATTTTTATGGTTCGTGATTACGATCCAACAAACAATTACAACAACTTATTAGACCGTGTAATCCGTCACCGTGACGCAATCATTTCTCATTTAAACTGGGTTTGTATTTTCTTAGGTTTCCATAGTTTTGGATTATATATTCACAATGATACAATGAGTGCTTTAGGTCGTCCACAAGACATGTTCTCAGATACAGCGATTCAGTTACAACCTGTATTTGCACAATGGATTCAAAAAACTCACTTCTTAGCACCACAATTAACAGCACCTACTGCTTTAGCACCGACAAGTGCTACTTGGGGGGGAGATGTTGTAGCTGTTGGTGGAAAAGTAGCAATGATGCCTATTTCATTAGGAACATCTGACTTCTTAGTTCACCACATTCACGCATTTACTATTCATGTAACTGTTTTAATTTTATTAAAAGGTGTTTTATTTGCTCGTAGCTCACGTTTAATCCCTGATAAAGCAAATTTAGGATTCCGTTTCCCTTGTGATGGTCCAGGGCGTGGAGGTACTTGTCAAGTTTCTGCTTGGGACCACGTTTTTTTAGGACTTTTCTGGATGTATAATTCATTATCTATTGCTATTTTCCATTTTAGTTGGAAAATGCAATCTGATGTTTGGGGAACTGTAACTGCAAATGGTGTTTCTCATATTACAGGTGGAAATTTTGCGCAAAGTGCAAATACTATTAACGGTTGGTTAAGAGATTTCCTTTGGGCACAATCTTCTCAAGTAATCCAATCTTATGGTTCAGCACTTTCTGCTTACGGTTTAATGTTCTTAGGTGCTCACTTTGTTTGGGCTTTCTCTCTAATGTTCCTATTCAGTGGACGTGGGTATTGGCAAGAACTTATTGAATCAATTATCTGGGCTCACAGTAAATTAAAAGTAGCTCCTTCTATTCAACCACGTGCTTTAAGTATTACACAAGGACGTGCTGTAGGTGTTGCTCATTACTTATTAGGTGGTATCGCAACAACTTGGTCGTTCTTCTTAGCTCGTATTATTGCTGTTGGATAAAATTTAAAACTTTCTAGTTTATTTTTTATCTTCAACTTAGGATAAAAATAAATTATTTTTATCTTAAGTTGAAGATAAATTTAAAAAATATTCAATTGCACAGCTAAAAAAAGAATATTTTTATTTAATAGTAATGACAACAAACTTGCTAATGAATTTTGTAATTTGCAATTAGAAAAAATTTTTCTTTTTAAAAGTTGCAAAAAACTAAGAAACAAGTTATAATAAAAAAACAAATTTCAATCAATTTAAACTTAAAAATAAATGAAATAAAAACTTATTACCTTGCGATTTTGGGTTGGGTTGGGGATTTCATCCCCTTACCCTTACCAAAGCCGAAGGCACCATTCAAAAAATGGGATTGTAGTTCAATTGGTTAGAGCACCTCCCTGTCACGGAGGAAGTTGCGGGTTCGAGTCCCGTCAGTCCCGTTTTTATATTTTCATCATGAAAATGTTGGTTTTTGTCTATTAGGTTTTAAATTTGTAAAAATAAAAAATTGAAAAAATATGCCTCGTCGTCCAATTAAAAAAAAACGTGTAGTTTTACCAGATCCAGTTTATAATAGTACTTCAGTTCATATGTTAGTAAATCGTGTTATGAAAAATGGCAAAAAATCGTTAGCTTACAAAATTGTCTATAATACATTACAAAATATTGGTGAAACAACTCAAAAAAACCCAGTTGAAGTATTTGAAGCAGCATTAGAAAATGTAATGCCAAAAGTTGAAGTTCAGCCGAGACGTAGAGCTGGTTCAGTACAAATGGTACCTAGTATTTTAAGTTCAGTAGAACGTGGTCAAGCAAATGCATTACGTTGGATTTTAGAATCATGTGAAAAAAAATCAGCAAAAAGTATGGTTGTTAAATTGCAAACAGAAATTTTAGATGCTTATGAAAAGAAAGGAAATGCAATGAAAAAACGCGAAGAATTACACAAAATTGCAGCAAACAATGCAATGTATTCAAATCGACCTCAAATTATTTTAAATGCTGTTTCACAAGTTTAATTAAACAATATTTAATTTTTATAAAATTAGATGAAAAGCAATTATGTTCTTTTCGCTATATTCAAAACTGTGCTTTATAGAACTTCTTGTTAATTTTATTTAATTTCAACAAGACAAATTTTGAGTACCAAAAATACCTAACTGTATTCTTCAGAAAAAACTAACAACTTATTGAATTTACTTAGCTCCTTTTATAAGTGTTAAGGCTAATGGAGGCCAGAGGCTAACACTTGCGATAAGCTGAATAAAAACAGAGGTAGAATTAGGCAAAATATTGAAATATTTTATTCAAACTTTAAGCTCTATGTGTATAAAATTTTTTTTTCTATAGAAGTTTATTCTATAGAAAATGTAAATGTGCGTGTTGAATAGACTTAGTTATAGTGAGGTTTAGAATATTATTATTTTAAATTATACACTCAAGAAGGCGATTCTTGAAGCCGATATACTTACCCGGATGAGAAGTAGGGAAAGTGAAAAAGGAAAGAATAAAAATAGAAAAGTAGCGAAAGCTAAGGGGACTGTAGCATGTATATAAAGCGCTTTTGCGGAGACGCAACGGTGCGAGGTGATGATTGAAATTTGGATGAACCATTAGGTGAAGCATTTCCAAAGGCGGGTCTTTTCCCCGAGCAGTCATAAGGGTTGTTTACAAGGATCGTTGGTTATATTATTTACGTAACACAACTTCGCTGATACTTGTCCTTAGATTTTTTATGAGGAATTTTCTAATAGATGGAATTATGACATCCAGAAACAATCTTGAATTAAGTCGAAAACAACAGTGCTGACTAAAATCTACCCTAGAGGGGATCATGTCAGGAGAGGGTAGGAACTCGAAGGAGGTGTGCTACCCAGGCAAATTAAATGAGGTTCATTGAACTTAGAGATCAAAGTATCTCTTCGATAGGAATATTGTATATTGATAATAGTTTATATGAATTTCATAAGTAAACAGATAGAATGGTTAACCGCCAATATGATATAGAAATAGAAATAGAAAAATGAAGATTTATAGAATGAGAATAGTGATGAAACATAAAAATAAAATATTCTATCTAATTTACTTCAAACTTTGCTGGAGAGCCGGATGATGGGCAACTATCACGTCCGGTTCGGGAACGAGTAGTTGATTGAAAGGTTGGCTATTTAGTTTCATAAAAATGAGAATAAAAAATCGATTAAAATCAGTATATACAAAAGCAACAAAAATTAGTAAGAAATAAATTAAATTCAAAATCTTATTACTTTTTAGGCCACCATACTCATTCGCTTCCTTTTTTTGCTTCATCCCAAGTCCAAGTAGTAACACTGGCACTTGGGACGAAGCAAAAAAAAATTTCAAAAAAAATAAAAAATATACGTACAATTCTGAAAATTGACAAGTAAAAATTTTTTTTAATTATATGAGTTTACAAATTTCAATTTTAACTCCAGAAAAACCTTTTTGGAATGGGCAAGCAGAAGAAATTATTCTTCCTACAGAAACTGGAGAGATGGGTGTTTTAAAAAATCACGCACCTATTATTACAGGACTTGATGTAGGGGCTATGTTAGTTCGTACTAAAGAAGAATGGAATTCTTATGCCTTAATGGGTGGTTTTGCTGTAGTAAAAAAAAATAAAGTTACAATTTTAGCAAATGAAGCAGAATCAGCTGAAACAATTGATTCTGACGAAGCAAAAAATGCTTTTGAAATTGCAAAAGCAAATTTAGAAAAAGCTGAAGGTGTGAAACAAAAAGTTGAAGCAAATTTTGCTTATAAAAGAGCAAAAGCTCGTTATCAAGTAGTGAAAGTAGTAAATAAATTGTCTTAATATTTTCTAAATTTGTTTTCAAAAAATAGAAAAATCTTAGTTTTAAATCATTATTCAAATTTTGTTAAAAAGAAATTAAAAAATTTCTTTTTAACAAAATTTGAATAATGATTCTCATAAAAAATGAATTCTTATTGAAGAAAATAAATAAAAAATTTTAACAATTGCCTAAACCTGTTTTGTTTTTATGAAATTTTGGAATTGACATGTTTACGCAAATGGCAAAACGTGAAAACAAAACAAAATTATAAAAACAAACAATTTAAAATTTAAACTGTGGAAAAAATTTAAAAGTTGATTTTTAATAATATTATTGTTATAATATTATTGTTTTAATAAGTAAAAAATTTGTCATGGAAAGGTGGCAGAGTGGTTGAATGCTCTGGTTTTGAAAACCAGCGTGGCTTTACGGTCACCGGGGGTTCGAATCCCTCCCTTTCCGAATAATTAATCTTTTAAAGAAAAGATACGTATATGTTTTTAACAAGAAATATATTTTTTTTTTTCTCAAAAAAACACATTAAAATTATTTAATCTAAAAAAATAAATAAAATTTATTTTCGAAAAGTATAAAAAAATCAAACTTGAAATTTCACAAATTTCAAAATAAACCAAATCCTTATTTTTATTTTTTTTTTTGAAAATTATCGAAAAAATAAATAAAAATATCTTTAACTATCTGAAAATGTTGTAAAAATTGGAGTATTTTAAAATGAATATAACTTCATTTTCCAATCATTCCGAGAAATTTACAAAATCAAAGAATAATAAATAAAAATTTGATTTTTTATTAAATTTTGGTTCCTCTCTATCAAATTAGAAAAATAAATAATGAAAAAAACAGTGGAAAAAAAAGTAAATTTTTGTTCTTTTTTCATTTTTATGTTATAATAAAAATATAAATAGGTTTTAAAAAAAGTTTTTTTACGTAAAGATGAACTCTATAAAATTATTTTCAGATCACGCAATGACTATTGCGATTGGTAGTACATATCAAGAAAAACGTACATGGTTTGATGACGCAGATGACTGGTTACGTCAAGACCGTTTTGTATTTGTAGGTTGGTCAGGTCTTCTTCTTTTCCCTTGTGCTTACTTTGCACTTGGGGGTTGGTTTACTGGTACAACTTTTGTAACATCATGGTACACACATGGTTTAGCTTCTTCATATTTAGAAGGTTGTAACTTCTTAACAGCAGCTGTTTCAACACCTGCAAACAGTATGGCTCACTCTTTATTATTCTTATGGGGACCTGAAGCACAAGGTGACTTTACTCGTTGGTGTCAATTAGGTGGTTTATGGACATTTATTGCTTTACATGGATCTTTTGGTTTAATTGGATTTATGTTACGTCAATTTGAAATTGCACGTTCAGTAAATTTACGTCCGTACAATGCTATTGCTTTCTCTGCACCTATTTCAGTTTTTGTTTCAGTTTTCTTAATTTACCCATTAGGACAATCTGGTTGGTTTTTTGCGCCTAGTTTTGGTGTAGCGGCTATTTTCCGTTTCATTTTATTTTTCCAAGGCTTCCATAACTGGACTTTAAACCCATTCCACATGATGGGTGTTGCCGGTGTTTTAGGTGCTGCTTTATTATGTGCTATTCACGGTGCTACTGTAGAAAACACATTATTTGAAGATGGTGACGGAGCTAACACATTCCGTGCATTTAACCCAACACAAGCTGAAGAAACTTACTCAATGGTAACAGCTAACCGTTTCTGGTCTCAAATTTTTGGGGTTGCTTTCTCAAATAAACGTTGGCTTCACTTCTTTATGCTTCTTGTTCCTGTTGTAGGTCTTTGGATGTCTGCAATTGGTGTCGTTGGTTTAGCTTTAAATTTACGTGCTTATGACTTCGTTTCACAAGAAATTCGTGCAGCTGAAGACCCAGAGTTCGAAACTTTTTATACAAAAAATATCATTTTAAATGAAGGTATCCGTGCATGGATGGCTGCGCAAGACCAACCACATGAGCGTCTTGTATTCCCTGAAGAAGTATTACCTCGTGGTAATGCTCTATAATCAATATTTGAACAAACAATATTAAATATTTATTTTCTTAAATATTTCTTGGAATAACAAAACCAAAATTTGTTATTTCAAGAAATATTTTTTTTGCGCCTGGGCAGAGCCCAGGCGCACTGATTTTTTATTGTTTTACTTGAATGTCATTATTTCACAAAATATTTTTTAGCGCGTAGCGCATTGAGCTTAAAATTTTTAATATATTATTAAAAATATATAAAAATTATTAATTGAATAAAACAGTTTCTTTTCAGTTTTTGCCTTAGAGGGCTTCGCTTCCCTTCAGCCCAAGGGCAGGGCGAAGCCCTGCCCTTGGGCTGAAAGGTAAAACATATTCTCACAAAATGAGTCATGAACAAATTGAGTGTTAGAGCCGTAAGCTTTGAGAAAAGCATATACGGTTCTTAGGAAAGATAAATACTAATATTTTTTGAAAAATTCATTTTTAATTGTTTTGGTTCATAAATGTAAATTTATAAGTTTTTAAAAAGAGAAATAAAGTAATAAATTTATTCTTTCTAATTAATAATAAGAAAAAATAAATTAGCTTTTGTTAATTTATTTTTAAAATCAAAAAAGAATATAAAAAATCAAACAAAAAATGAAAAAAAAAATAAACTATTTTTCCAACTAAACCAGGACATTTTTCTAGAACTCTTTCAAAAGGACCAAATACTACTACTTGGATTTGGAATCTTCACGCTGATGCTCATGATTTTGACAGTCATACAAGTGATTTAGAAGAAATTTCAAGAAAAGTTTTTAGTGCTCACTTTGGACAATTAGGTGTTATTTTTATTTGGTTAAGCGGGTGCGAAACGAATTAATAGAAACAAAAATTTTTTATGTAATATATGAAGTTGTTTTAATATTAAGAAAAAATTTTCTAAATTAACTAAATAGAAAAGTTTCTTAAACAATTTTTAAGAATTTGCTTGTTTTTTTAAGAAAAATGCTAATTTTTAAAAGATCAATATATTATTTTCTTTAATACTAACCTAAAAAATTTGAAGTTTTATAACTTTGAATAAAGCTTTTTTATGAAATATTTTTAGGATTTTTTTAAAAAGTTCAGATTGATTTTTTAGAAAAGAAATTACAAAATAAAGAACATTTATACTTAATTTTGTAAAAGTCCGCTTATTTTACAAAATTCCAATTATTCTGTTAAAATATCTTTTTCAAATGTTTAACTTTAAACAATTTTTTGTTTTAACAAATTTTGTTAATTTTAGAAGTTGGTTAATATTTGAAAAATGACATTTTTCAAAGTTGCTTTTGTGTTAAAAACAAAAATTGCAAATATCTCTGTCTACTAAAATTTAATTCAGTTTTGAATAAAAAAATTTCCTAAAAAGTAAAAAAATGTTTCTATTAAAACGTTTAAAAATTTTAGTCTGAAAAATATAAATTTGAAAAATTTTCATAAAAGAATTATGAAAAAAAAATGCTAGTTTTTCACTAAAATTTTCGGAAGCTCAAAAAAGTGAGTTATTTTGTGAAAATTTGTTTATAAGTTTTTAAATTCAAAATAATAAATGGACCTATACCAGTTTATTTTTTTATTGTTTATTTTTAAAACTCATTTTTAAAATATATTTAAAAAATATATTTTTTATTTTCGATTATTTAGGAATAAAAAAAACAATAAAAAAAAATATTCAAATTTTGAGCACATTCGTGTTTTTATTGGTTTTTTTATTTTAAGGCTATCTTTTTAAAAATTTTTTAAATTTTTAAAAACCAAAGATTCCCAAGAAAAAGAAAAAATTTCTTTAATAAAAAGACTGAAAAATAATTCAGTGAATTTTTATTTTTTCTTGATTTATCTATATACATCTAAATATTGTTTTTCTTATGTCTAATACAGGAACTACTGGACGTATCCCATTATGGTTAGTTGGAACTTTTGTAGGTACAGCTGCTCTAGCTATTCTTGCAATCTTTTTTTACGGTTCTTATGTTGGTTTAGGTTCTTCTTTATAATTTTTTTCAAAATTTTTTTATTTGGATGAGTCTTTTTTTGGTTTTTTTTGTTAATTTAACAAAAGAAATAAAAATTGACTCATTTCTTTAATAAGAATTATAGAAAAAAATATATTAAAGAGTTCAATTTTTTAAAATTCGTTCGTTTCTAAAGTAACGTAGTTGCTTTAAATAAAATTTCGAAATTAGAAGACTTTTTTTCCAAATACACATTAGCATATTTTAAAAAGTTGTGAAAAACTATATAAAAAAATAGAAATAAAAAACTTGTTTTTTACTAAATTGTTATATGCTTATTTATTTGAGTTTCTAAAATTCCAATTTTTTTAATTTTTAATAATTTTTTTTAATTTAAGAAAAAAAGTCGTTTTTTTGGTTGTTAATGAAGAACAAATTTGTCAAATTTTGATTTTTATTTTTTTTATTAAATGATGAAGTTTTTTTATCAAAATTTTCCTTCAAATGTTAAAAAACTTTGCTTTTTAAATGAAGTAAAATCGTTGTTCACAACTGTCTAAAAATAGTTGTTCAGCATATGTTTGTAATTTGTTCAATTTGAAAAAATAAAAAAGTAGTTTTTAAAAAATTTATGAGTCATTTTCTTCTTAGTCCAATTTCAGAAATTGCAGAAGTTTCTGTTGGACAACATTTTTATTGGCAATTAGGTGCTTATGAGGTACATGGCCAAGTATTATTAGTTTCATGGTTTGTTTTAGCTGTTATTTTTATTTTATCTTTTTTAGCAAATAGTAATTTAAAATCAACACCAGATGGATTACAAAATTTTAGCGAATTTGTAACTGAATTTATTCGTGATTTAGCAAAAACGCAAATTGGTGAAGAAGAATATTTAAAATGGGTGCCTTATTTAGGAACAGTATTTTTATTTATTTTTGTTTCAAATTGGTCTGGAGCTTTATTACCATGGCGATTAATTGAACTTCCTCACGGTGAATTAGCTGCACCAACAAATGATATTAATACTACAGTAGCTCTTGCTTTATTAACATCAATTTCTTATTTCTATGCAGGTATTCGAAAAAAAGGTTTAGGCTATTTTAACCGTTACGTTCAACCTGCAGCATTTTTATTACCGATTAATGTTTTAGAGGATTTTACTAAACCATTATCTTTAAGTTTCCGTTTATTCGGTAATATTCTTGCGGATGAATTAGTTGTTGGGGTTCTTGTGTCTCTAGTTCCTTTAATTATCCCTATTCCTATCATGCTTTTAGGATGTTTTACAAGTGCTATCCAAGCTCTTGTTTTTGCAACATTAGCTGGTGCTTATATTGGTGAAGCTGTAGAAGACCACCACTAAAAATTATTGTTTTAAATTTTATCTCTTTTAGCGTAGGGTAAGAATGCTGTTTTTGGTCACAATCTAGTATTGGAACTTCGCCCTAGCCTTTCGGGCAGGGCAGACCAAAAACATCATTTCTTTCTGGCTGATCAGGAATAGAAAAGTCTATGCGGCAGTCTACAGCTAAAAATCAAAACGCATTATACAAAAGACAAAATAATATATAAATTTTTTTATATAACCAAGAAAGAAAAGTGTTTCAAATTTCGGCTCCTGAGTTGGGGGTTTCATCCCCTTACCACGGCGCATATAATTTCATTTAAGCCAATTGTTAGTTCTATACCCCGCTATAGGCAGAGTAATTGGAGTTCTTATCACCTGCGGACGAAAGTCCGCAGCCTAGTGGTAAACACCCTACCCTTCGGGTAGGCAAAGAAATTTCAAATAGTTTTTTAATATTATATTTGAAACAATTAGAAAAAGAATTTTATGAAAAATTTCACTACTTATTTATCAACAGCTCCTGTTGTTGCTTTAGCTTGGTTTACAGTTACTGCAGCTTTATTAATTGAAATTAATAGATTTTTCCCAGATCCTTTAGTATTTTCATTTTAATTTATTTTGATTTAATATATTTTTAAAAATTTGTTTTTAACAAAAATATTCACATAAAATGTTTTTCTATTTTAGAGTATAAAGTGTATACTCTAAAATAGAATTCTTTCTAAAATTGTTGCTATAAACATTCTCATAGTGATTAAAATTTTAAAACTCAAAAATGTAAATTTTTAATAAAAACAAATCTTCTTTTGAATCAAAAAGTCTTTATTAAAGAAAATAAATTCTATCAATGATTTTTTCCATTGATTTATGAAAATACATAAATTGTTTGCTTCATTGTCTAAAAAAACAAAAAATAGACATAACTTAGTTAGCATGAAAATGTTATAAATAGTATTTATTAATACTATAAGAAAGAGAAATGTGAATTTTTATAAGTATTTTATCAATATTTTTATTTCTATATAGTTGATTTAAAAATTTTGGAAACTAAAAATGAGAAAATTTCAAGTTTTTATTCTTCATTTTTATGAATATTTTTTTTAGTTTAATCATTATTTCATATAGTTATGAAATAACGTAATTATTTTTAAAATTATATTTTGAGTTCATCTCATTTTTTCATTAAAAAAATAATCTAAAATTTATGCCTACTATTCAACAACTTATTCGTTCAGCTCGAAAAAAAATTTCAAAAAAAACAAAAGCTCCTGCTTTAAAATCATGTTCGCAACGTCGAGGTATTTGTTTACGCGTTTATACTGTAACTCCTAAAAAACCAAACTCAGCTTTAAGAAAAGTTGCCCGTGTACGATTAACTTCTGGATTTGAAGTAACTGCTTATATTCCAGGAATTGGTCATAATTTGCAAGAGCATGCGGTTGTTTTAGTTCGCGGGGGGAGGGTGAAAGATTTACCAGGTGTGCGTTATCACATTGTTCGAGGAACGTTAGACACTGCTGGAGTAAAAAATCGAGTTCAAAGTCGTTCAAAATATGGAGTAAAATTAGCTTCTACAAAAAGTTCTGCAAAAAAATAAGAAATTTTTTATCTTCATTTTAAGCCTGAAACATCAGATTTTCCAAAAAAAATCTCATAAAAATATTTATTTTTTATAGCTTATTGAATTTATAAAAAATTGGTATTTTTTCATACAAATAAAGAATAAAAATAGAGTAAATATGAAATTTGTTTTTATTTATATAAATAAAAGGTTCTAATTAGAACAAAAAATTTAAATTCAATATTTTCATTTTTAATAATGTTCTATCTATTAAGTAGAAACTATTTAATAGTTTTATAAAATGAAAAATATTTTGAATAATTTCGAAATTTATTTGTGGTTTTGTTTGTTTTTTAAAAACAAACAAAACCACAAATAAATTTCGAAATTATTTTGAATTACCAAGTTGCTTGATCTCCACGACGATATTGTAAATACGCAGTGACAAATAAACCTGCGATAGTTACTGGAACTAAGCCTAGTACAATTCCTGAAAGTAAAGGTTCAACCATAAAAGAAAAATTATTAAAAAAAAATTTATGAAACTGAAAGATTGAAAACGAAATTTTGAATATTCGAAAATTCAAAATTCTTCAAAAATTCTGACGTAATTCAGTTTTACATTTAAAAACTTTATTTTTACTTTCAATAGTTTATTGAAAACTAAAAAAAAATTTTTAATGAGTATTTAAAAGGGAATACCAACTCTAACTTCATTTTGGGGATAGAGGGACTTGAACCCTCACGATCGAAAAGATCAACGGATTTTCTTTTTTTTTTTGGACTTTGTCTTTATCTTCTATTAAAAAGAAAAAGAAGATAACTTTCATAAAGTCTCTGTACCTTTTGTTTTTTAATTTTTTTCTAGTATTTCTAGGTTATACTAACCTAAAGAAAGAAATCTAAAAAATAACAACTAGGTTCAGAATTATATCTTTAAAAAATTTTTAACAATTTTTGTTTTGTGTAACAAATTTTCTGAAAGTTTTTTTCTGATTTTGAAAGTTTTCATTTTCTAAATATCTGTAGAAAAGCTCAAAAGAACATTCATTCTTAAGTCCGTAGCGTCTACCATTCCGCCATATCCCCTTTATATTCAAATTATATCATTTTTTTTTTAAAATGTCATTTTTTTTGAAGATTTTTTCTGAAAATTAAAATTTTAAAGGTTTTTCTGCAATTTTGGTAAAATACATTGCTTTAAAAAAGTTTTAATATTAGCTTTTTCTTAGAAAACATAAATTTTGTAAAATTCACTATGAAAAGCTAATACTAAAACAACAAACAAATCCATTAATTGAAAATCTCAAAATTATTAAATTTTTAATAATTTTTTTCAATAAATTTAAGTATGAACTATAAGCTAAAATTGTTTTCAATATTTTTTAGTGAAATATTTGAAAAAATTAGTTGAAAATATAAGAAGAGAATAAAACAGCTAAAACAAAAATTAATAATAGTCCCCAATAAAGACTAGTACGGTTTAATTCTACAACTTGTTTATTGGGATTAGGTCTAGCCATATAAAAAAATAATTAAGGTCTAAAATTTTACAAAATAAAATTTTCTGTTTCCACAAAACGGGTGAATTTTTCATTTTAATAACAGTAAATATTTGTTCATTTTAGCCTTTTAGTTTTTATTTTGCGTTTTTTCCAATTTGATAATTTCCGTCTATTACGGACCTAAAGGGAGATATTTTGATGAGAGTTTTTCATGTTATAAATAAAATTATATATAATGACAAAATATATAATTTTAAAAGTGTTGTTTTTAGAGAAACTCTCTATCTATTTTTCATTTTAAAATGAGTTTTTGAAAAATTATTTTAATGTTTGCGCGCTTGGGCTACGCCCTAGCGAAAAAATTTTTTCAAAAAATTAACGTTGAATAAATTGCATCGCTGTAATAGAACCTAAAAAGAAAATTGTAGGAACAGCTAACGCGTGAATAGCTAACCAACGAACAGTGAAAATAGGATATGTAATAGCTTCAGCTGATTTTCTTGTTGTCATAAATAAAAAAAAAAATTTTTCACAAGAAAAAAATAAATTTTTCATTTTTTAACGCAACAGAGCTGCAGGTTAACCTAGTCCCTGTAGAAATTTTTTCTTATATATTTCATTTTTGTTTAATCAAAAATATTGATTTTTTATAATTATCAAAAGTTCACAAGGAAAATGAAAAATATTAAATTTCATTGTTTGTGTTTAAAAACTTTCGAAAAAATAAAATTTAATTGAAAAAACATTTCAGATGTTTTATATTCTGAATTTTGTTTTAAAAATAATTTAAGAATAAAATATAAAAAATAGAAAATTTATAGAAAAATTTTAAAAAATTGAATTTTTTTTCTTGCGAATCCAGAATCACTTCAAATTTTATACATTTCATTAATACAAATACATTTTTGGAATAATATATTTTTCATCTAAAAGTTTGTTCTATTAGGAAAAAATATGTAAAATTAGATAAATTTGTCAAAAATTTATCTAAAAAAAACAAAAAAAAAGCATTGCAAATATTAATAAAGTTTTAAAATTTGAACATTTTCAAAAAAAAATGAAAATTGATAGTGTTATCTACTTATTAATAAGTGAAACTTCCCATAAATTTATGGACCTTGATTGGTGGATATGTTTTAAATTGTCTTTTTTTTTTTTAATGTTTAATAAGAAATGTTGTCTTATTCTTTTAATAAGACATTTATAATTTTGAATAAAAAAATATTGAACATTCTTAACGGAATAATAACTTTAATATTTTTTTCATTTTAGCAATTTTATTAATTCAAACAAATCCATAAACAAAATTAAGATATTATATAAAAAACTTTTTTCTAAAAAAATAAATTTTATTTTAAAGAAAACTTTTAAATTTAAAGCTCATAAAATTTTTTGAAATAAAAAAATTTTATGTTTTTTTATTATATCATGATTTCAAAAATTTGAAAAGATTTCAATTTTTGAAATCTAAAAAAAATTAATTTTTCTTTTATAAATTTTTTGGTTTGAAAAATTTTTGTATTCTAATTTTTTAAGAATCAAAACCTTTACAAATATTTTTTTATTTAAAATATGTATAATTTAAATTATTATATTCCAGATTTAGTGGAAATTCAAAGACAAGGATTTTTTCATTTGTTAGAAAAAGGTATTATTGAAGAAATTACAAAACGTAATCCAATTACTTGTTTTGAAAAACAAATAGAAATTTATTTCTATCCTGAACATTATCGTTTAACAAAACCTTTTTATTCTATTCAACAAGCTATTTTCTATAAAAAAAGTTATGTTTCAAAATTATATGTTCCAGTACAACTCACTGATCGAAAAAATAAACGTGTTTTTTTAAAATGGATGCTACTAGCACATTTTCCAATCATGACAAATCGAGGTCACTTTGTATTAAATGGTTCACCTAGAGTGATTATTCATCAATTAGTACGTAGTCCTGGTGTATATTTTAGAGAAAACATACATGAAATTTATTCAAACAAATGGTCAAATAAACCAACAACGACTTTTTGTCGACATTATGCTGATATTATATGTTTAAGAGGAACATGGCTACGAATTGAATGTGAGAAAGATTTTTCAATGTGGGCAAAAATGAAAAAAGGACCGAAGATTCCATTATTTTGGTTTTTACTAGGGATGGGATTAAGTGAAAAATATATATTAAATTCTGTTTCAAAACCAATGTATTTATTAGAAAGTTTTTCTAAAGAAATGGAAAAAATGAAAAAATCAAAATCATCAAAAGAACTTAAGTATCCTTATGTATCAAATTCTCGAGAAGCGTGGGAACAAATTCAAAAACTTTTTAAATTAAAAAAAATTCTTCGAAAATCTTCTTTTTTTAAAAATATTCATTTGTCGCAAAAACAAAATGAAACAAATTTCCATTCTTTCGATAAAAATTTATTTCATCAGCCCGCCCTTTTGGGCAGGGGGGTAAGGGGATTTCATCCCCAACCCCCCTCTTTGGGTTGGGGATTTCATCCCCTTACCCAAGGAAGGCAAAATATTTTAAAATTAGAAACCAAAAATTTTGATGCTTTAAAACTTGAAAATAAAAAAAAATGTTTTTCCACGCTAGCGCATCAACAAAAAGCAAAAAAATCTTCTTTAAAAGAAAACCCTAAAAACCTAAAAGCTCAACAAAATAAAAAAGAAAATCAATCACCAGCAGAAAAACGAATTGCTAATAAGCTTTCTGCTTACGAACTAGGAAGAAAATGGTTTTCAAATAAATTTATGAATCCAAAAACATATGATTTAGGTAAACAAGGGCGATTATGTTTGAATAAAAAATTAGGATTAACTCTTCCAATAAACCAAACAACCTTAACTGCTATGGATATATTAACAACAGCAGATTGCTTAATGAAAATTGAAGATGGTTTTTTAGAAATTGATGATATTGATCATTTAAAAAATAAAAGAGTTCGAACAGCCGGAGAATCCATTCAAGAAATTTTAAATATTGGTTTAATTCGACTAGAAAAATCTATCCATTTAAAATTTTCTGCCAGGGGGGGCTTCGCCCCCCCGGGCCGTAAAGCAAATTCACAAACATTAATTCAACAAAATTTTTTAAATTTTCAATCATTAATTAATACTCGACCAATTAATGGTGCGTTTCGGGAATTTTTTGGGACTCATCCATTATCGCAATTTATGGATCAAATAAATCCTTTATCTGAAATAACACATAAACGTCGATTAACTTCCTTAGGGCCTGGGGGTGTTTCAAGAGATACCGCAACTTTAGCTATTCGGGGAATTCACCCGTCACATTATGGTAGAATATGTCCAATAGAAACACCTGAAGGCAAAAATACTGGTCTAGTTAATTCAATTACAACTTATGCAAAAATTTCTTTTCAAGGATTTCTTTGTTCACCTTTTCATAAAGTTTATAAACGACAAATTCAAAAAAATTTAGGAGTCTTTTTCTTAACACCTGATCAAGAAGAATATTTTAAAACAGCTACACCTGATTTAAATGTAACATCTTTAGGTTTTTTAACAAAAAAATCAATTCCTGTTCGAATCGGAAAACGTTTTATTCGAATGAAAAGTCAAAAATTATCATTAATTGGAATTTCTCCAATTCAAATGATTTCAGTCGCAACTTCATTTATTCCGTTTTTAGAACATGATGATGCAAACCGTGCTTTAATGGGTTCAAATATGCAAAGACAAGCTGTTCCTTTGATTCGACCAGAACGTTCTTTTTTAGGGACTGGATTAGAAGCAAGAGTAGTAAGTGATTCTGGACATGCTCTTATTTCGAAAATGAGTGGCTATATTATTTTTGCAAGTGGATCGAAAATTTCTCTTTATACATTTTCATAAATTTTTTCAAGCTTTGATTATTGAAAATTAAATTATCTTATTGAATTGCAATTAAAAATGAGCAAAAAAAAAATGAAAAGCAATTATTAGAAATTAAAACAAAAATTCAAATTTTATAAAATTCAAAAAAGTTTTAAAAATAAAAGACAAAAAAAATGCATATCTGCAAGTTTCTAAAATGTAAAATAATTTTTTGAAATCACAAAATTTTACAAATTGACTTGAAAGTTTATAAATTATTTTATTTCATTTTTTTCATAAAAAAATCAAAAAAATTTATAAAATTTAAAAGTTTGCTTTGCTAATAGCTTTTGATTTACTCTTATAGCTCTTTCATTCTACCCAGCACTGTTCTTATTTTTTTGATTCATTTTTAGTGCCTGCTTTTTTGCATTGTCCGAAGTTCGGGGAACACTTGCATTCGCTTGCCCTGACCGAAGGGCTAGGGCAAGCGAAGCCGTGGGGAAAAAGATTACTTTTTTAGAAGTCTTTTATTAGTGTCAGCCTAAGGATAAAGTTTTGGGCATTAAATACAATGAAAAAAAACTAACAAATACGTGTAGGTTGCAAGCTTTGTTTGCCTGGGAGTTAAGTTTAAAAGAAATTAATAGACTAAGCAAAATAGGAAAAAATGATTTTTCATAAAATTTATGAAAGAGAAATATGGAATATTTCACAAATCTTTAAAAAAAAAATGAAAATTTCTCATTTTTTGACTTTTGCAACTTTTTCTTATTCTAACAAATCTCAAAATCAAAAAATACAAAAAACTTCAAAATATTCTCTTCAAAAATATCAAAGATCCAATCAAGATACTCTTATTGTTCAAAGACCAATAGTCCGAGAAGGAGATTGGGTCCAATCAGGAGATTTATTAGCGGACTGTGCTTCAAGTTTAGGTGGTGAATTATGTTTAGGAAAAAATATTTTTATTGCATATATGCCTTGGAAAGGATATAATTATGAAGATGCTATTTTAATTAGTGAAAGATTAGTTTCTGAAGATATTTATACATCAGTTCATATTGAATCATATGAAGTTGAAACTAGAAAAACAAAATTAGGAAAAGAACAAATTACAAATCAAATTCCAGAAGTTTCTGAAAAAGAAACAAATCATTTAGATACCCGTGGTATTGTGAAACTCGGAACAGTTGTAACAGAAGGACAAATTCTTGTTGGTAAAGTTACTCCTATTCAAAAAAAATATAAATCTCCTTATGAAAAATTATTATATGCAATTTTAGAAAAACAATTAGTACCAATGCGTGATAGTTCATTACGAACTCCTAAAGGATTAAAAGCAAAAGTAATTGAAATTAAAATTTTAAGTTTTTCAATTTTAAAAAATCAAAAATTTTTAGAAAATCGGAAAATTTTAAAAACAATTCAAAAAAAACCTGAACGAATTCAAATTTATTTAGCAGAAAAAAGAAAAATTCAAGTTGGTGATAAAATGGCAGGACGTCATGGAAATAAAGGAATTGTTTCTAAAATATTACCTATTCAGGATATGCCATTTTTACCAGATGGAACTCCTCTTGATATGATTTTAAATCCATTAGGTGTTCCTTCTCGAATGAATGTTGGTCAAATTTATGAATGTTTGTTAGGACTAGCTGCAAAATATTTAAAGCAATATTATAGAATATTACCTTTTGATGAAATGTATGGACCACATGCTTCTCGAAGTTTCACTTTTGGAAAATTATATGAAGCTCGTCTCAAAACTTCTCAAAAATGGTTATTTAATCCACGTTCTCCTGGAAAAATGATTATTTTTGATGGCGCTACCGGAGAACCCTATATGAATCCGGTAACTGTTGGAATTGCATATATGTTAAAACTTGTTCATTTAGTTGATGATAAAATTCATGCTCGTTCAACAGGTCCTTACTCACTTGTTACACAACAACCTTTACGAGGCCGTTCTAAATTTGGAGGTCAAAGACTTGGAGAAATGGAAGTATGGGCGATTGAAGCTTATGGGGCGGCCTTTATTTTATTAGAAATGCTCACGATTAAATCAGACGATATTAGTGGACGAATGACTTTATGGTCTAATATTATTGGGAATATGCCAATTTATATTGGCACGCCAGAATCGTTTAAAGTTTTAATTTGTGAACTTCAAGCTTTATGTTTAGATATTGGTCTTTTTCAATTAAATAAAAAAGGATTTTTAACACAAATTGAACATTTAATGCAATTACCATAAATTGCAAAATTATTTTTTTTCTTTTTTTTCTTTAAAAAAAAATATTTTTGTGTTAAAATATATTCAAATTAATTTTTAATAAACTCTTAAATATTGAAATTTTTATGAAATTTTTGTGTTCTTTTCTTTTATTCTAAAAGAAGCTGTACAAAAAAAATTTTTTTTTTACAGTTTTGAAGCCGAATTAAAAAATTGATAAATTTTATATAAAATTATATAAATTTATTTTACTAAAATTGATTTAGGTTAACTGATTTAGACGTTTCTTTTAATAAAGTCATACAAATTTTTACTAGAGTTAAATAAAGTATTTATCCTTAAACAGGTTAATTTTGAAATTTTTTTTGTATTTTAAAAAATTTTTCAAATGAAGGAAAAAAAAAAATGGAAATGTTTTTCATACAAAACTAACAGTAGAAAACAAGTCAAATACTTTGAATTTTATATTGTTTTTGTGCTAGGGTAAGGGGAGCCGGGGGTATAACACCCTACCCGAAGGGTAGGCTACCCAACCCAAACGCGCTAAAAAAAAACAACCAAAATTTTTTTTATACTCACAAGAAAAAAATAGAATATTATTATGAATAATATTTTTTAAAGAAAATTTAGTAAAAAGAATATTTCTTTTTTTCACATAATAAAAAATCTTTTAAATTTTTAGCATGAAAAAAGTAGAAATTTGCTTTCTACTTTTTTTCTTTTTTAGTTTCTAATTCCTATTATTTTTGAAAAAATTTAGAAATCAGAAAGTGGTAAATGAAAAAATAAGTTATTATTTGCAGTGGTTTATTTTTTAGAAAAACAAAACTAAAATAAAGAATCTAAAAGAAAAACAATAAAGAAAAATAGACTTAAAAATGAATTCGTGACTGATTTAATAAACCAAAAAGAAAAATTAACTTTTGAATGTGAAACAGGAAATTATCATACCTTTTGTCCAATTAGTTGTGTCTCTTGGTTATATCAAAAAATTGAAGATAGTTTTTTTTTAGTTATCGGGACAAAAACATGCGGTTATTTTCTTCAAAATGCATTGGGAGTGATGATTTTTGCTGAACCTCGATATGCGATGGCTGAATTAGAAGAAAGTGATATTTCTGCTCAATTAAATGATTTTAAAGAATTAAAACGTCTTTGTATTCAAATAAAAGAAGATCGAAATCCCAGCGTAATTGTTTGGATTGGAACATGTACTACTGAAATTATAAAAATGGATTTAGAAGGGATGGCACCCCAATTAGAAAAAGAAATAGGAATTCCTATTATCGTTGCACGAGCAAATGGTTTAGATTATGCATTTACACAAGGTGAAGATACAGTTTTAGCCGCAATGGCCCAACGATGCCCATCAAGTAAAAAAGAATATAATATCAAAGAAACACAAAAACTTGAAAAAAAAGATCAAAACAAATTAGAGATTTCCAATTCTCAAACTGTTCAAAAAAATAATTTAAATAGCGTTTTTAATACAAATTTTGAAAAAAATATGAAAAATTTATTAAAAAATAATATTGTACGTAAATTAGAAAGAACTTTTTCCTTTAGCTTTCAACAACAATTTAATCCAAAAATTCAAAACAAAAATAATTTAGAAGAATCATGTTTTACAAATAAAACACTACAAAGTGCTTTTAATGAAACAACTATGCAAAATAAAATTTTCGCTGATCAAAATTTTATATGCAAAGAAATCTCTGCCCAGCCCCAGTCCCTGCCCCAGCCCGAAGGGCTGGGGCAAGGGCTGGGCACAAAAAAAATTTCTCCAAAACTTGTTTTATTTGGTTCAATACCTAATACTGTCGCAACACAATTGAAACTTGAATTAAACCGCCAAGGAATAGAAATTTATGGGTGGCTTCCTTCAACTAGATACTCGGATCTTCCAATATTAGATGAAAATACATATGTTTGTGGAGTAAATCCATTTTTAAGTAGAACTGCTACTACTTTAATGAGACGTCGTAAATGTAAATTCATTAGCGCTCCTTTTCCTATTGGACCTGATGGAACAAAAGCTTGGATTGAAAAAATTTGTTCAATTTATGAAAAAACTCCAATTGGTTTAAATGAACGTGAATCTACAATATGGGAAAGTCTTTCTGATTCTTTAAAACTTGTTCAAGGAAAATCTGTATTTTTTATGGGTGATAATTTATTAGAAATTTCATTAGCTCGATTTTTAATTCGTTGTGGAATGATTGTATATGAAATAGGAATTCCATATATGGATCGTCGATATCAAGCAGCTGAACTTGCTTTATTAGAAGAAACATGTTGTAAAATGAATGTACCTATTCCTCGTATTGTTGAAAAACCCGATAATTATTATCAAAT
Source organism: Scenedesmus sp. KT-U (assembly GCA_029853055.1). Taxonomy (NCBI): domain Eukaryota; kingdom Viridiplantae; phylum Chlorophyta; class Chlorophyceae; order Sphaeropleales; family Scenedesmaceae; genus Scenedesmus; species Scenedesmus sp. KT-U. The sequence goes on along the minus strand of JARWLF010000014.1, from coordinate 28,468 downwards.
AAGTCGTATTCAAGAATTACAACCTGACTTAGTCATTACTGGAATGGCTCATGCAAATCCTTTAGAAGCTAGAAATATAACAACAAAATGGTCTGTCGAATTTACTTTTGCTCAAATTCATGGTTTTACGAATGCTCGTGAAATTTTAAATTTAGTTACTAGACCTTTACGACGAAATCAAAATATTGATTCATTTTCATCTTCTTTAAGTTCCAAAAATAACGGTTTTGTACAAACTGATAGTTTTTTAGTATCTTTCTAAAAATTTTTTTGTCAGCAAACCAAGTAAAGATTAGTCAAAAAAATTGAAATTTTTTTAATTATTCTTTAAATTGGTAAATTATGTTTAATGTTTTTAAATTTTTTGTTTTATTTCATTTTTAGTACTAAAAATGAAATAAAACAAAAAATTTAAAAACATTAGAAAAAATAAACAACAAGAAATACAAAAAATAAATTTTTTTTGATTTTTTTACAGTGAATTATTTATTCAATTTTTAATTAAAATTATTGAAAAACAAAGATTTTAAATAAAAATTTAAAAATTTTTATTTTTTGATAAAATAAAAATAAATATTGATAAAAAAATATTCTTTAAAAGATTATCACGGTTAAATTCATGTTTATTATTTTTCTTTTAATTTTTCTGTGCGCTCCTACCCCTAGGGGTAGCGTAAAAATACTCAATCAAAAAATATTGAAATAGATTCATTAAAAAAATATAAATTGCTTCTTTAATAATCTGTTTTACTTAGAGAGTTATTAAAATTTTAAGCAATAAAATTTTAAATTGATAAAGTCAATTTTTTGTGAGCTTCTACTAAAAATTTAGTAAAAAATATTTGAACAATTATTCAATAATTCAATTGTTTTCAAAAAGTTCAACGTATTTAAAAATAAAAATAAATTATTGAAACAAATAAGAAAAAATTATCTTCAACAGATAAGAAAAACTTGTTTCAAAAAATAATTTTTTTAAAAAGTTATAAATATATAAATTTATTATGGGACAAAAAATTCATCCATTAGGATTTCGTGTTGGTATTACAAAAAAACATCAATCAGTATGGTTTGCCAGATTTCAAAAACATCAATATGCACAATCTGTTTTAGAAGATAGATTTTTACGACAAAATCTATTAAAATTACTTCCACAGCTTTTCCAAAAAAAATTTAATAATTCAATGAATATGCCTAAAATTTCTCATATTCAAATTGTACGTGGATTAATTCCTTATGAAATAGGTATTCAAATTTATGCTCAAAATTGTCATTTAATCAAAACTGCTTTTGAAGATTTAGAAGTTCAACCAAATTTTATGAAAACTCTTTTAAAAAATCATTTAATTTTAGAAAAAACAGCATCTAAAAATGCTTTAACTTCGAAAAACGAAAATGTAAGTTTTTCTTCAACTAGTGAAAAAATTTCTTCAACTCTTGATAATAACATTGGAAATAGAAATCAAAAAAAAGGAGGAAAGCAAAATTTAAACACAAAAAAAGAAGCAAAAGCAATGATTGAAAAAAGAAAAAAATTATTTGCTCGTTTCCGTCAACGTTTTTTAGGAAAATTTATTATTGTAAAAAATGGCAAAAAAATTACAAAAAAATTTGATCCAAGAAAACAATTATCTTTAAGAAATAACCTTGTTTCATATTTCAAAAAAACTCTTCAAGAAAGAAGAAGAAATTTTAGAAAAAATAAATTTATAACATCTTTTTCAAAAAGTTCTTCAAATGTGAAAACAAAAAAAATTCGTGATCAGTTTTCTCCAAAACAAAAAGCTTATTTAAATTTTTTTAAATCAAAAGTTTTAAAACCTAGTTTTTCAAAACCATGTACAAAATTTGTTAATTTATATATGTCGAAAACAAATAGTTCTTTTCTTAATGCTTTAAAAGGAGAATTGAATTATTGGAATCAATTCTTTACAAAATCAAAAAATGAACAATTTAAATCATTTGGTTTTTTTCGTTATTTACCTCTTGGATCAAAAAAAAAATGGAGTTCTCTTCGATTTAAACGTTTTGAAAAATTATCACTTGCTTTCTTATTAAAACTATACAAAGCTTTACAACAACGTGCATTAGGAAAATTAGAAAGATTAAGAAAAGAATATTTAGTTTTTGGAAAATTTTCAAAAACAAAAACTCTTTCATACTATCAAAGAATTCGTTTTCTTCAAAATTTTAAAAAATTTATTTCAATGCGAAAAACAGAAAAACATTCAATGTTTTCTGATAGTACTTTACATATCGATTCTTCACAAAAAACGACAAATCAAAAATTTGCTTCGAAAGTTGATTTATTAACAAAAAAATCTATTCAAAAAAAATTCTCGAAAATTCACGAGGAAAAACATACAATGAAATTTATTGATCATTTACAAAATTTAGTAAAAACACATCGTTCAAAAAATCTTTTCTTATATTTAACAACGATTTCAGATGCTCGTCAAAATTTAAAAAAAATTAAATCGTTTACAAAACAACAAACAGAATTTTTATTTGGAATTTCTTCAAAAAATTATATGGGATTAACTCCTGAACAAAAACAAGAAATTTTAAAAAATAATATTTCAAAAACATTTTTAAATATTTCACAAAAAAATCTTTCTCCTGCCCAGCCCTTCGGGCAGGGCGGGGCGAAGCCCAAGGAAGCTAACAAAAATTTTGTTGATATTTTTGTAGAACAACTTCAAAAACAAAGAACAATTTGCGAAAAAAATATTGAATTAACTCCAAAAATTTCAATTCAATTTTATTCAATAAAAGCTTTAAGTTTTGAAACAAGAGCTTCTGTTGTTGCTGATTCTATTGTTGATGATTTAGAAAAAAGAAAAGCTTTTCGACGTGTGATTAAAAAAGCAAAAGAAGATTTAATGAAAACTCCGAAAGTAAAAGGGGTAAAAATTCAAGTTTCAGGCCGTTTAAATGGAGCTGAAATTGCTCGTTCAGAATGGGTTCGTGCAGGGCGAGTACCTCTTCAAACATTAAGAGCAAATATTGATTATTGTTATAAAACAGCTCAAACTATTTATGGAATTATTGGGGTAAAAGTTTGGATTTATAAAGGTTATACAAAAACACGTAAACCTACTGCAAATTCTGTTTCACTTTTACCTGACCTTTTATAACATTTTTTGTACGACACGAAAGGCTTTAATGCAACAAGCAGAGACGCGTTTAAAAAACCATAACGCCACAACAAGAGTATATGGTTATCGTTTCTGAGTCAGTTTTTCTTTCAAATCATTTTTCTCTTTTCAATGCATTTCTTTTCCTTTAAAAACGTTCAAATAATTTTTAAAAATTATTTGAACGTTTTTAAAGGAAAATCCAAATTTTTAAAAAACAAAAAACTCTCATTTCTATTAACATAAAAAATTTTACATTTTAATGTACTGTGTAAAATTTTTTATAGTTTCTTTAATAATTCTTTTAGAAAAATAAACAATTTAAAGAATTCAAATCATTCATTAGAAAATGATAAATTTTCTAATTATTCCATTTTTTCAATTTTTCTCAAACTTTTCATTTTTCATGTACACAAAAAAATCGAAATTAAAAACTTTGAAAAAATTGAAAATTTCTTTAAAAATTCAAAAAAAACATGAATAAATTTAAAAGAAACACAACTTTTTCAGTTTTTTTTCAAAAAGAAATTTCTAAAAAAAATTTATCTTTTGAAAATAAAATACAATTTTCTTTGGGCTCCGTTTGCCCCAGCCCTTCGGGCAGGGGCAAAGGAGGCTGGAAAAAAAATTTACGCGCTTCTACCCATAGGGGTAGTATAAAAAACAGCTTTTTTTTGTCTGATTGTTGTTCTCAACAAAATTTGCTTCATTTAGCGAGTGAAACAAAAATGCCAATATTAGAACCTTTTTTTTTTAATTTTTCTTTTGATAAAGGTCATTTAAAAAGTGTTGTTTCTTGGTTTTTTGAAAAATATGGTCACTATAAAACAATCCTTTTTTTAGAAAAATTAAAAGAATTTGGATTCGGTTATGCAACTACAGGAGGCATTTCTTTAGGTATTGATGATTTAACAATTCCACATCAAAAAATTAGTCTAATTTCAAAAGCAGAAACAAAAGTGGCAAAAGATTTTATGGACTATCGAAATGCTAAAATAACAGGAATTGAACGCACACAACGTTTAATCTATACTTGGAACCAGACAAATGATATGTTAAAACAAGAAGTTCTTAAATATTTTTCAACACTCGATTTATTTAATCCAATTTATATGATGGCATTTTCTGGCGCAAGAGGCAATATGTCACAAGTACGCCAACTAGTGGGTATGCGAGGTTTAATGTCTGACCCGGAAGGTCAAATTATAGATTTTCCTATTCAAAGTAATTTTCGCGAAGGATTAACTTTAACTGAATATTTAATTTCAACTTATGGTGCTCGAAAAGGTATTGTAGATACTGCTTTAAGAACAGCCACAGCAGGATATTTAACAAGACGATTAGTTGATGTAGCTCAACATGTCATAGTATCTCAGTTTGATTGTGGTACATATCGAGGAATTTTTTTATTTGATATGAAAGAAGCAAATAAAACAATTTATTCATTTCAAAACCGATTAATTGGTCGAGTATTGGCACAAGATATTTTTCTCACTAACTCTGCTCCACCAAGCTTTAGACCTTTAGAGAGAGACAGGGGCATGATCGATTTGGGGAAAAAAGAAGCAAAAACTGATAATCAAAAAACTTTACTTGCTTCTCGAAATCAAGAAATAGATTCAAAATTAGCTTTTGCGATCGCAAAAATCTCAAAAAAAGCTTTAGTGCGCTCTCCATTAACTTGTGAAACACCTCGATTCATTTGCCAACTTTGTTATGGATGGAGTTTATCTCAAGGAAAACTTGTTTCTGTAGGTGAAGCAGTAGGGGTAATTGCAGCTCAATCTATTGGTGAACCAGGGACCCAATTAACGATGAGAACTTTCCATACAGGCGGTGTTTTTGCAGGGGGACTTACTGATCAAATTTTAGCACCCTTTGATGGGAGAATTCAATATGCTCAAAACATTCCAGGAAGTTGCATCCGAACATCTTTAAGTGAAGTTGCTTTCCTTACAAAAATGCCTGGCTCTTTTTTTGTTGTTCAGCAATACTCCAACCCCTGCCCGAAGGGCTGGAGCAGGGGCGAGGCAGAAAAGGAAAAAAAACATATTTTTGATCAAAATTCAATGAATATTCAACAAGATGTTTTAAATTTACAAACAAAATGGAACAAACAAAAAACGCAAAATGTCCAAATATCTGAAATCTATAAAATTCCAGCGTATGCTGTTTTATATTTAAGAAATAATGAAAAAGTTTGTAAAAAACAACTTTTATCTCAATTTTCGACTGTTTTGAAAAAAAGTTTTCAATACGGAAGTGCTGAACAAACGCTTTATTCGAGCTTGTCAGGAGAATTCATATTAAATGGTTTAACATTACCATTTAAAAAACCTTTAATTAAACAACTAGGTTTTTCTAGCAAAAATAATTTTTTAATAAAAGAAGAGAGAGAGGTACAAATAAATTTTGGAAAAAATTTTGTGCCTGCCCTTGCCGAAGGCAAGGGCAGGGGGGTAAGGGGATTTCATTTCCAACCTCCTTTGACCGAAAGGCACAACAAAATTGAGCAGCCAGAATCAATCAAAGCGAGCTCTGTAAAAAAAATTGATCTTTTTGTTGAAAAAAGAAGTGGCGAATTTTTAGATATTTCTCCTATTGAATTAAAACATGACGTTTTTTGGAAATCGAAAAACTGGACCAATATTTGGATTTTATCAGGAAAAATTATCAATCATTCATTCGATTCAAATTTATTTTTTGAACAAGGTGATTCTATAAGAAAAACAAGTACATTTTATCGAATTCTTTGGAAAAAAAAGAATAATTGGAGTCTTTCTTTATTTTTGTCAAATTTTTCGAACACAAAAGAAAACAATTTTCTTCAAAAGACTTTTGATTTTCAAAAAAAATCTGACACTAGTATTGCTTGTACAAGAAAAAATTTGTTTTCTTTAATTGTCTTAAATAAAAAAAACAAATTTAAATTTGCTAATTATTCAAATCGTTTTTTTCCTTTTAAAAATTTTTTTGATTCATATAATTCTTTGATATACAAAATAAAATATATAAATAAAAAAGCTTTCTTTATTGAAAATAATTTTCAAAAAATCAATATTCGAAAACTATGTTCTTTTCCATTTTCAAAATCAAGTTTTTCTTTAGTTTTTTCGAAAAATTGTCAAATCCAAAAAAATCAAATTTTAGCAGATAAAAAAAATCATTGGAAAAATATTTTTATTTCTTTTAGTCGATTAAAAAATCAACAAGTTGTAAATAAATCAAAATTTTTACCTTTTTCATTATTCTTTTTTAATACTTTATCTTCTGAAAAAAATAAAAAAAAGAAAAAATTTTTAAAAGTAAAAAAGAATATTCTTTTTTTTAAAACTTTTCAGAAAATTTTCTTTATTTCTTCTTTAAAAAAAAAAAAGAAAAAATTTTCTAAAAATAAGATCATATTTAAATTATCGCAAACAAATACGAACAAATTATTAAAAATTCAAATGTTTTTACAAAAGAAAAATAAAAAAAAGTTTTTGACTTTTCAGCCTTGGGGGGTTTCGCCCCCCTCTTTGGGTTGGGGATTTCATCCCCTTACCCAAGCGAGGCAAAAAAATTTCCTTCTTAAGAAAAAACAATTGAAACAAATTTTTTATAAATTTTCTAAATTTCAACGTAAAATTTTATTTTTTCAATTATATACTTTTTCAAAAACATTTAACACTTCAACAAAATTTGTTAAAAAAAAATTCTTTTCAAAAAAAAAGAAAAAGCTTTTTCCTTTGAAATTTTCTTCGATAAAAAGTTTTTTAAATATTTATTTCTCAAAACAACTTTTAGAAACTAATCTTCAATTTCATAGTTTGAAAACTTTTTATTTTCAATTTTGTGATTTTCAAACGAAGTCTCTTTTTTTAAAAAATAAATTTTCTAATGATAAGCCTTGGGGGGTTTCGCCCCCCTCTTTGGGTTGGGGATTTCATCCCCTTACCCAAGTGAGGCAACAAAATTTCACGAATTCAAAAAATTTCACTTCGTTTTTACTCTTTAAAAACAAATCTAATTTTTTCACTATTAAAAATGAAAATTTCAAAATAAAAAACAAATTATTTTCTTTTCCTATATTGAAAAAACAAAAATTTGTTTTTCCGGTAAATTTTAAATTTTCTTTTTTTAAATTTTCTATGTTTGATAAAAATCAAATTTCTCAAAATTTTAAAAAATTTGAAAATTTTAAAGAAAATCCAGAAAGGCAAATTCTTTTTAAGAAGACTATGTTTTCTTTAGATTATAAAAAACTACGATATAGTAAATTAGGTTATTTGTTTTCTTTTAAAACTTCATTTGAAAATCAAACTTTCTCTAACCAAATAGAAAATTCTTTTCAAATTTTTCATAAAATAAAACAGTCATCTTTTGATTTGAAAAATATAATAAATCCTGGAAAAGAAAAAGTAAATACATCTTTAAGAAATGGAAATTATATAGGAAAAGATTTTCCAACTTTTTTAACGTATTATTTTCCAAAAAATTATCAAACAATTACAAATGGTATTTTTACAATTTTTTCTTTTGATTCTATAGCTCCTTTTTTTCAAAATACAGATCGAAAAAGAAACAATTTGAAAAACCAACGATATAGTCAATTTTATAATTTAAAACGAATACTTTTTTTTATTGAGTCAAAAAAAAGTCAAAAACACGAAAAAACTCTTTTTTTCTTCTTAAAAATGAGCAGAAATCATATTTTTAAAATAGCGAAAGAAAGAAAAAAATATAGAAATATTCCTTTTGATACAAAATTTGATTTTTTACAAAATAAAAATTTTTATTTTGTAAATACAAAAATTCATTTTCAAATATTAAATTCATTTAAAAATTCAATAAAAAAAAATATGTTGATTTATAGTTATATTATAAGCTTTAAACAAAAACACTCTGAAAAAAATTTTTCTTTTTTTCAAGATTTTATATTAAATCAAAAACAAAAAAAAATAAATCCTTTTCGATTTTTGAAAAAATATAATTTTCAACGTTTTTTTTGTTATGAATATTATACAGAAGAAATTTTTTGGAGTCCTCAAGAAAATTATACTTTTCCTATTCTTGATTTTTATAAATTACAGCCTTGGGGGGCTTCGCCCCCCTCTTTAGGCGAAGCCCAAGCGAGGCAAAAAAATTTGTTTTCTGAATTCAAACAAACGCATAACAATTTTTTGAATGATCAGTTAACTACACAACGAAAAAATGGTTCTTATTCTTTTGTTCAAGATTGTAATATTCCTAGCTTAGCTAATCAAACAAAGTCAGCAGAAGAGAAAAACTGTTCTGTAGTTCAAACAAAAAAAAGTGTTTGGAATAAAAATGACGAATATAGTTCAAAAATAATTTTAAAAAAAAATCCTTTATTTTATTTATCAAATAATCAAGGAAAGAAAAAACCTTTTTTTTCTATTCTTGAGGGTATTTGGAATTATTCTGTTTGTTCACATTATTTAAAATATAAACAATTCAATCTTTTTAGACATAAGAAAATAATATATAGTAAAAAATTTAGTAAAATTCAACAAAAATTATCTTGTTATAAATTAAAAAAACAAAAAAATTTAAAAAAAATTTCTTCTAAATTATTTTTCAAAAAGTCTTCTTTGAAATTTTTAAAATTTCAAACGTTTAAATTTTGTAAAATTCAAAATAAAAAATTTTTATTTTTTTTTAAAAAGAAAAATCTTGTAAATATTTCTTTTAAATTTTATTTCGAAAAAAAATTTAAACAAAATTTACAAAAAAGTTTTATTTTTTGTCTAAAAAAAAAAATATATTATTCAAATTTTGAAAATATAAAAAAACTCTTTTTAAATGAATTTGAAAAAAATAATTTATCGCCACATAACAAACAAACACTAAAAAAAACAAAAATTCAACAAAAAATTGGCCTTTCGGCCGAGGGGGGCTTTGCCCCCCTTGGCAAAAAATTAAAAAATCAATGTTTTACTTGTATACCTTTTAAAAAAATAAAGAATATTCAAAAATCAATTGTTTCAACAAATTCTATTTCTGATTTTGAACAAATGAAAAAACAAGAAAAGTTTATTAAAAAAAATCTTATTCTTTCAAAAACAAACTCTTCTTTTCGTCAAAATATTTCTCGTTTTTTTCTATTACCTGATCAACAAGTTCATTTAAAAATTCAATCAGGATGGGTTTGTGTTTTTCCAAATTCTTTGATTCTTTTAAATTGGCATCAAAAAATGATTAGTCAAGGTCATTTTTTTGGAAAAGACTGTTGTTTTGAACAAAACAAAATATTAAAAGAATCTTTTATTTTTGATTTTTCTTCTTGTTTTTCTCATTTTCAAAAAGTACAAAATTTTTTACCTGTTGAGTTTTTAAAAAAAACTCAAACTTCAAATCAAAATAAATTTTTTAGAGAAAAAAGAGAAATAATGAAAATTTTAAATGTCCAAAATTTGAATAAACGAAAAATTCAATTTTGTTTAAAATCTTTTAAAACTAATTTAAAATGTCGTTTTTTAAGTAATACTACTAGGTTTGCTTGTCAAATTTTGAAAGAAAATATTCAAAAACAAGAAAATCTTGCTCTTCTTCTTCGACCTATGCAATACAAATTAATAGAAAATCCAAAAAATTATAAAAAACTTTTTTTAAAAGAAACTTTAAAAAATAATTCAACTAAATTTAACTCAACTAGTTTTGTTTCTTCTTTAAAAATATATAAAAAATATCATTCAATTATTTTAAATCTTCAAAAACCAAATAAAAAATTTATTCAAAATATCGAAAATATTGAATTTAAAATAAATAAAAATTTTCAAAATCTTTACAAAAAGAAAAAATGGCAAAAAACAAATAATTCTAAAATAGAATCAACTGCAAATAAATTGCCTCGTCATTGGTCAAATCGAAATCAACAGAAACATCGATATAATTTTTCAGAAAATCTCACAAAAGTTCCACATTTTCAACTTTTTTCTAAAAAAACACGTATTTTAAAATTTCAAAATTTATTAAATCATAAAATATTAAACATGAACAAAAAAATTGAAAAAAATAAAACTATTTCAAAATTGTCATTTGAATCGCAGAAACTAGTTCTAGGTCATTCAAATATTGATTCTCTTTGGGCTCCGCTAGCCCCTGCCCGAAGGGCTAGGGCAGGGTCAGGGGCAAAGGAGGCAGGAAAAACAATTTTTTCTTCAGGCGGAGCCACAGAAAAAATATTTTTTTCTTTTTATCCTGTGCAATTTTTGCCTCTTTCTATTTCAAATTCGTATTCTGAATTAGCTCCTTTTGAACGTAAAAAATTGCAATTATTTCCTACAATTTTTTTAAATTCTTTAAATAACAAATTCGATTCTTTAATTTGTCATAAAAAAGCAGCTTTTATTAACCAACGATTTTATTGTTTTGATTTTTTTCACAAATATACTCAAATATCATCTTTTTGGTTAAACAATGACGGAAAAAATATTTATTTTTTAAATTCTTTAAATAAAAACTTTTCCTTACCTCTGTTCAAAGAAATAGGAACAAGTAACCAAGCAAATAAAAATTTTTGGAACATATCATTTTTAAATTCTATTTCATATAAAAAAAAGAAAAATCATTTTTTATTGCAATCAAATAGAAAATTTTCAATATTTCAAAATTTTCTTTTTCAAAAAAACCAAAATTTTTACGCAAATACAGAATTTTTAAGTCCTTTTAATGGTGAACTTATTTCTATGTATACTAATGAATTGAATTGGTGGAAAAAAGCTTCTGAAATATCTACTATTCAAAAATTAAATACTTTGTTTACAGTTCTTACTAAAAAAGATTTATTTTCATTTGATTTTTCTAAACCTTTTAAAAAGAAAAAAACTAGAAAAAACTTTTTTTCCTTTTCTAGAAATTCTCTTGTTAATTCTGTAAATTTTTCAATACAATATTCTTTAAAACCAAAACAAAAAGATTTAAAGAATTTATGTAAATCTGTATTCAAAAATTCATCGATTATTGAATCGTTAAATTATTTGTCTTCTCAAAATATTCCTAAAAATTTTGTTGTAAAAAAAATAATAAAAACAAAAAAATTTATTATTCCCCAAAAAAAGAACATAAATGAATATCAAATTTCTTCTTTTGTCACAAAGTATGAAAATAAAATTTATAAATTGAAAAATCTACAAATAGGTTATCCTCTTCTTTCAAAACAACCACGTTTAGGAAAATTTTTTATGGCTGGTGATTGTATTTTAAATTTTGCAATACGAAAACCTGGACAAGTTGTTCATTTAAGTTCATTTAAACTTACTTTAAGACGTGGTCAACCATTTTTAGTTTCTCCAAAAGGAATTTTACATTTAGCAAATACACCATATATTGAAAAAAATGTTCCAATTTTAACTTTACCATATCAAACTTTACAATCTGGCGATATTGTTCAAGGTATTCCTAAAGTCGAACAATTCTTTGAAGCACGAACAACCATTCAAGGAAGACTTTTTATTTCGAGTCTTCCGATTTTATTAAAAGGAATTTTTCAAAGATATAAATCTATATTATCTTTAGAACAAGCTGTTCGACAAAGTTTTTTAAAAATTCAACAACTGATTGTTGATGGTGTTCAACGTGTTTATAGATTACAAGGTGTTAGTATTGTTGATAAACATTTAGAAGTTATTGTTCGGCAAATGACAACAAAAGTTCAAATCATTCATGGAGCGCAAACTGGTTTTTTTCCTGGAGAACTGGTAAATTTACATTTAGTTGAACGTATGAATAAATTTTTAATGGTCAAAATTCGTTATGAACCAATAGTTTTAGGAATAACGCGTGCTTCTTTAGAAGTTGATAGTTTTTTATCAGCTTCAAGTTTTCAACAAACAACAAAAATTTTAGCATTAGCGTCAATTTCTCGAAAAAAAGATTTTTTAAAAGGTTTAAAAGAAAATATTTTAGTAGGAAATTTAATTCCATCTGGTACAGGATATCTTATTTTAGGAAAACATTTTTGATAGATATATTTAATTTTTCTTATTCGTTTTATTTTTATAAATTATAATAACGTTCTTTTTACAACTTTCATAAATTATTTTGAATTAACTTTGTTAAAATTAAACCAGACTCTTTTCTGGTTTTTTCTTGCTTTTTTTTCTGCCGAAAGCAGAAAAAAAAGCAAAAAAACTGTGCTAGCTCTTCTTTGTTGGGCCATTAATTTTAAATAACTCTAAATGCCTGTTTTTTAGTTGATTTAATTTATGTCGTTTGTAAAGAAAGAATAAAAAATTTTTTGTCATTTTTGATTCCTCTTTTAATGTTGCAAATTTTAAAATTTTTAGCTCCTAGAAAATTTTAAAATTTGCAACATTAATTTTTCACATTCAAACCTTTATTTGTTTATTGCTTGAAAATAAATATTTTCAAGCAATAAACAAATTTACAAGAAATTATTGAATTGATTAAGAAAATCTAAAAATATTATTTGTAAAATTTTAAATTTTATCATTTTTTAAATATTCAAATAAATTTTTTATTTCAATATTTTGATTTTTTAAGTTTGTTTTAGAGATGTTAAAAAATTTTTCTAAATTTTGACTTTTTTATCAAAATTTTATATAATTTAAAAAAGTTTTAATTTGTTATTTTAACATAAAAAAACAAATTTATGCCTGCTTAACTCAATCGGTAGAGTATCGGTTTTGTAAACCGAAGGTTATCGGTTCAACTCCGATAGTAGGCTTTATAACTTATTATTTATTAGTCATTCGAAAAATTAATAAATAAAATTTATTTTTAATAACCAAATTGGAACAAATCAAATATAATAGTGTTATATTTGAAGCAGAATTATTTACTTTTCTATGAATAAGAATAACACTCTCTCTAAAAAATTCCATAGAAAATATATTTTTTTACAAAATAGTTTAGTTTATTTTTTAAATTGGCGTATTTCTAAGTTTGCAGATGATATTTATGACACAAATAATAACGCAAAAAAGACGAATTTAATTAATAAGAAAAAAAACACTTTTCATTTTTTAGAATTAGAAAAAATAAGTTTCCAAGATTATTGGAAAAGGGCAGAACATAAAAAACTAGAAAAAGCTATTCATAATATGAATAAAGAATTTCTTGCTACAAACAATTATTTTTTCTTGAAAAATTCTTTAAATATGTCAAAAAAACAAAATGTTTTAAGTGTTCTAACTTATTTAAAAAATAAAAGAAAAAAACCATTTTTTCTTGATAATAAAAAAATGTCAACCTTTTTTTCATCTAATAAATCAACAATACAACTCCAAAGTAAAAAATCTTTTGAATTTTTAAATAAAAAAAATTTCAAACTTTTTCTAATGAATTCAGGCAGTAAAACCTATATACAAAAACAAAAAAAAATAAACAAGTTTAAAAAATTAAAATTTTTAAATTTTCATAATTTAAATACATTTATTCCCATAAGTGATTTTCGAAAAAAAAATCTTTTTTTTGAAGAGCAAAAAGGAGATAAATTTTTTTCTTCTTTTCATCCTCTAGCTTTTTTAGGAGGGTTTGTTAATATCAGTGGAAATAGAACGCAGTCAAAAAAAAATTTTTTTATACAATATTGGATTTTTCCTTTATTAGGTTTTGTTGTGTTTTTTTCATCTACCCCATCTTTTTTTGATACAAAATTTAAACGAGTATTTGAAACTTTTGCTTTTTCTGAATTGAAAGCTCAAAAACAACTCACAACTTCAAATAATTTGTTAAAATTTGAATCTATAAAATTTTTTCCATCTTTTTTTCCTATTAGCTCAAAAAATCATCAAAAAAATTATTTCCTTGCGGCTGGCGCCAGCAAAAAAATAAATTCTACGCCGGAGGCAGAACAAAATTTAAATTCACTTTTCGGGTTTTCATACTCAAATGAATTTTCAAAAGAAACATATAAACAATTTCAATATTTTGAAAATGATGAGTTTGAAAAATATTGCAAATTTTCTTTTAAAATTTTTGAAAATTCACCACAATTTTTCTTTTTCGATTTATTAGATAATTCTATTAAGAATAATAAACAATCATTGTTTTATTTTTATGATAAAAAATCTTTTAAACCAAATATTTATAAAAAGCAAATTGAAACAAAAAGAAATAGTTTTTATTGGAAATGGTTTACATTAAATGAACAATGTATTTATTTACCTGAATTTTTTCAACAAAAACAAAAATTTTCATTTTTCTATCTTTTTCAAATTCCGCAAAAAGCAAAATTTTTTCATCCAATTTTTGATAATAATTGTTCAATTAATTTTTCTATATTAAAATCTCATCCATTTCTATCAATGTTATCAAATTCTGACCTTACTCCTCCACAAAAAGTAGGAGTTAAAACTGTAGCATGGGCAGAAGAATATACTGGTATCCAGTCAAAAACTTCTTTTAAGTCATCAACTGGTTTAAAATTAAATTTTCCTCAACAAACGTATCAAAAGTTATCAAAATCAGCTGATGAAATTAATTTTTTCGAAACCCCTCTTTTCAATTTTTCAAAAACGATGTTTCTTTTTACTGAATTCGAAAAAAATTTAAATAATTTTTTTCATATAAATTTATCAAAAAAAAATGAACAACGAATTGTAAATAACAATTCTCTATTCATAGAAAATTTTATACCATTTTCTAAGACTTTGTTTTTTCCAAAAGACACTTCTCATTTTTTTAATAAATGTAATCATCTTTTTTTTGAATTATCTTTAAAATCATCAATTTCTGAAAACAATATTTTACAAAATAATAAAAAAAATTTATTAAACAGTGATAGACTAAATTTTGATTATTTAACAAAATGGCAGCAAACACAAAATTTTTGGAAAGTTAAAAAAAATTTATCAACTTTTAAATTTTTATCAAGTTTAAAGAATTATGAAAAAATGAAACTAAAAAAACAAAATTCTTTCAAAATTTCTGAAAAATTTATAAATGCTGAAAATATGTTGAATTTGGATTTTATTTATTTTCGAAAATTATTTTCTGAAATGTCCATTTCACAAAAACAAAAAAATAAAAGTAAATTTCAACTTTTTTTTGAATTTTCGAATTTTTCAAAATTTATAAAGTTAAAAAAAAACAAAAATAATTTAACAAATAATGAAAAAATTTTTTCAAATAAAATTGGTTGTAAGAAAAAAAATTCTTATTCGTTTTTTTTGAAAAAACACACTTTTGAATTTTTTGTTTTTGAACATTATAGAAAAAATTCTAAAAACTTTTTAAATAATAGTTTAAAAAACTATTCTGATCAAAAGGAAAAAACAAACTCTTCTTATTATTTTACACAAAAACATTTTGAAAATTTATCATTCGTTAAAGCAAATGAATTTCAAAAAAATATTTTTGTGAATTTTGAAAATAGAAATAAAAAACAAACTTTTAAAAATTTTCAAAATTTTTCTAAAATAACTTATTTAAATATTCCAATTTATTTAAATTTCTCTTCTGGACTGCCTAACCTTCAAAAAGATACGCTAGTTTACGACTTAAATAAAAACGGAAATATAAATTTTGGAAAAGAAAATCAATTATTACATAATCCAATTATTTCTCTTTATTCTTCTTCAATAGGCAAAGATGAGAATTTCGACGCTCGATTAAATAATTTGTCATCAAATATTGCTCCTTTTATAGAGAAAAAATTTTCTTCAAAAAGTGTAAATTTATTTGATTCAAAAACTTTTTTTAAATCAAAAGCAAATTTAATTCAAACCATTTATGAAAAAACATTAATGAATATAAAAAAAAATAAATTTTTATCTTTTTCTGTATTTCGATTAAAAAGTTTGACTTTGCAAAATCAGTTTTTGTTTGAAAAAATAAAAAAAGAAAGGCCATTCATTTTTAATAATCACAAAAACTTTGACTCTTTAGTTTTATGTTCATCTTCGTTAAAAACAAACAAATTTCTTTTAAAATCAGCGAAATTTTATATTTTAAAAGATAGACAACCTTTTAGAAAATCGAAACGTTTTAAAAAAAATTTTTATTTTCAACAAAAAAACAAAAGTTTTATTCCAAAAAATCAATTTCTCAAAAATTATTTTTCAAACTTTCACTCTAAAAAATTTGAAAAAATTTTCAAAACTTTTTTATCGCCTTTAAACAAAGAAAATATTCCTCGTTTGAATGTCAAACTTAACAAAGTCAAAGTTCAAAATTTAAAACAACTTTCTTTTAAAGATAAAAAAGCTGTTAGCTCTAATAAATTACAAAATAATAAAAATATTTTATTCAAAACATCGAAAGATAATATTTTATTACAAACACTTTCTACTTCTGTTCAAAAAAATTTGAAAAATTCAAATTTGCCCTTTTTTATTTCGTTTCCTAAAAAAATGACTCAACAAAAAAACACTTATAAAAATTCTTTTCTTGACACAAAAGACGCGCTAAATGGAAAATTTAACAATTTTTTTAACGCTGATTTTCTTTATGAACAATTCACAAAAAATGAGCAAGTTAAAACACAAAAAAATTTACCATCCAAACTTCTTTTTCCGTTATCTAATTTTCAGAAAGAAGTTCCTTCTTACGAAGATATAAAAACACTTCCAAAATTAAATCAAAATTTAAAAGCTTATAACATTAAAAATCTAATAAACCCCTCATTTATTTTAAAACGCGATGGTTTTGTATTCTTTCCTTCAAAACTTCTAGAAAAATTTAAAACACAAGAAAAAAAGAAAAAAGAATTTGAAGATTTTCAAATTCAAACTATTACAGAAACAAATTCATTAAATCTCAAAAGACTTGAACGAGAAAAATATTTCCAAAAAAAACGCCGTATGAAAAAACAGAAATTAGAAACTCGAAGAAGAAAAAAAAGAAAACGTTTTTATCCACGGCCAATTTGGTTACGTTTTCATTTATATAAAAAATTTCTAAAAACGCGTCATTCTAATTTATTTTTCAATTCATCTAATTTTTCTACTCAGTCTATATTCCCAAAAAAAGGCGACAGCAATGTGTTGCAGTTCCACAATTTAAATGAACAAAACAAAACTATTTCTCAAAATTTTTCATTTCGACCAAATAATGTTTTTGTTTTCATTCCGTCTAGCAATCGATCTAACGTTCCTTTACAACTAAATTTCTCTCAGCCTTTCTTTTTTGTCCATGCAAAAAAGATTAGTTTGAGACAACGTCAACAGGAAAAAGCTGCAGAAATGAAAACACATTTTATGTATTTAAACAAAAATTATGTTTTCAACATTTCGAAAAAAAGAAGTTTTGCTTTTTATTCAACTTTTTTAAAAAATCAAAATGAATGTAATGCAAATAAAATTTATAGAAAAAATAAACAAAATTGGGGATTTTCTTCAAATAAAAATTCTATATCAGAAAAACATATTTATAAAAAATTTAAAAACAACATGAAATATACTAATCAAAATAATATTCTATATAAATTAAATCCTCTTTCTCAAAATCTTGAACATTATAAAATTTCAGGAGAAATTTTAAGTGAATTTCTTCGATTATCTTGGAAATCTTATTGGTTTTTAACAAATTTTCAACCTTATACAAAACGCATTACACAAAATTTTAGAAAAATGCAGAAAATAGAAAGTGAAATAAATTATTTAAATTCTTTACTTTTTTTATTTCAAAATAAATTTGGACTTTTTCAAAGCGTTCCTGTTTTTCAAAATAATTTTTCAAACGATACTCAAGATTTACTTTTACGAAATTCTATTTTTCGAAAATTCTTTTGGTATTGTAATATAAAAAATTCTTTACAAGACAAATTTGTTCAGCCTTCGGCAGGAAATTCATTTAATCAATTTAATCAAAAATCATTAAATTTTCAAAATATTCAAAATTTCCCAGAATATAACCGTATTTTATATTCTCGAATTTCTGAAATTTTACGAAATTTTAAATCATTAGAAAATATTGATGATCAATCTTTATACATGCATAATCAAAAAAAATCAAAAATTCCAAAACGTAAAAACAATCTTATTTTTTCAAATTCTTCTTTTTTTACAAAATCAGCTCTTTTTTTTGAAAATTTTCATATTCCAAGTCGACCCTCAATTCCTGCTTTTTCTATTTTTTCATCAATTTTTCATGATTTTTCAATTAAACCAACAGGAGAAGTTCCTACTTTACGTTCATTATGGGCACTTCATCGAACAAATTATTATCATTTTCAAGAAAAAAATAGAATTCGTTCTTTATGGACTTTAAAAAAACGAACAGATAATTTAAAATCGTTTAAAGGTACAAAAAAAATTGTTCAGTTATTTAGAAAAAACAGTGTTTTAGAAAAATTGAATTCATCCAAATTTTTAAGTCAAAAAAATTCAAAATTTTATGTTTTCCATTCTTTCAAAAAAGAAAAATTGTTCGAACAGAAAACAAGCAATTTTTTAAGAGATCTTAAATTTTCTCGTTTCATTAAAAAATCAAATTTTTTTATTTTTGAAAATTTTACGAATAAAAAGAAATTTTTTGTTTTAAATTTAAAAACTGGTTATGATGATTTTGTTCAACAATTAGATATAATGTCTCTTCAAAAATTTTTAAATAGTCAAAAAAAATGTTCTTATTTTGGAATCCATACAGTTCAGCAAAATTCAAAAATATTTCTAAGATATTTGAAATTTCAACTCTTTACAAACACTTCGAAACATAATTTTGTTCATGATAACAAAAAAAAAAACACTGTTTCTTATAATATTCAATTTCATAAACCTTTAGAATATTCATTAGTATCTGAAAATAAAGATTTAAATCAACAAAATTCATCGAAATCATCATTAAATTTTTGGTGGTCTCAAAAAAATTATCAAAGCTTTGATTTTATAATGAATTCTCAAAAAACAAAATTCAACTCTTTACAATTTATTCCTTTTTTTTCTCTTTCACCACAAAAAAATTTCATTGAAAATTTTCAAATTCTATCTGAACATAATAATCAAATAAATGCTTTCGTTTCTGAAAAAAAATGGCCTAGTTTTTCTTTTCAAACAGCTCTACAACCTAAGTATAAATTCAAAAAATTTTTTGAGACAAACTTTGAACAAAAAACACAAACTAATTTGAAAAATCAAAATTTTGGTATACAAACTCAAATTTTTTGGTTTGGAGCAATTATTTTTCATCTTGCAATTTTTTTTACAATTTTAAAACTTCCTGAAATAAGAAGCGTTTTCAAATTTCAATGTATTTTATTTTCAAAATTTTTTACTGGTTTTTTCTTAATTATTTTTTCTGTTTTTCATTTATTTAAAAAATATACAAAAAAAGGAAGCGTCGTTGCAAAAAAAGTTCTTTCAAATACGTCATCTTTAATAAGAAAAAACAAATCTCTTGATTTATTTTCTTTTGATTTTAAAGAAACTTCAGAATTCAACAATTTTATTTTTTCTCAAAATTTACAAAAAAATAATTTAAGAAATTTTCTTTTTTATTTTTCATATTCTCCAACGTATTCTTCTAATCAAAATTCGCAAAGAGAGGAGAAAACTTTGCAGCTACATTTTCAAAAACTTTCTTTTTTTAATTTAAATAATTCAAGTACTGAAAAATCGATTTTGCAAAATTCAGTAAAAAATTCTTTTTTTGAATTA
Source organism: Scenedesmus sp. KT-U (assembly GCA_029853055.1). Lineage (NCBI taxonomy): Eukaryota > Viridiplantae > Chlorophyta > Chlorophyceae > Sphaeropleales > Scenedesmaceae > Scenedesmus > Scenedesmus sp. KT-U. Next base: position 8,769 of record JARWLF010000014.1, on the reverse strand, counting down.
TTTTTCCGTTTTTCAAAATTTTCTTCATCGTTCTTTTTTGGAGAAAAAATTGGTTACACAGCTAAAAATTTTAAAAAATACAAAAACTTAAATTTATTTTTTATTTCAATACATAATTTTTATTATTTTCATAATTTTTCATTTTTAGAAAAAACAAAACATTTACTTAAAATTTCAAAAAATTTTGGAAGTTTTCCAATGCAAAAATTCCCAATGACTTTTTTAAAAAATTCTAAATCTATCTTTCATTTTAGAAATTCTCCTAAACAATTTGAGAAAAAAAATTTAAAATTTTTTGGACGCATGGTTTCTTCTAAACCTTCAGCTTCATTAGCTAACTCAGCTAACGGTTGGAGAAGGACACATATCAAGTTAGATAATCAAGTTACGTTGCAAAATAAGCTAAATTCATTTTCGAAAGAAGCAAGAATAGGAAAAACACAAAATTTAATAAATTGGAAACACTCAAGTTATAATGATTTCTTTCTTTTATTTAATGGTTTTGGCCAAATGAGTTTAAATACGAGTTTTATTGATTTAAAAACAATATATTCTCAACAATACCGTCATGAATTATCAAAACAAAAATTTATTTTAAACAAAAATTATTTTTCTTTGGGCTCCGCTAGCCCAGAGGGCAAAGGAGGCTGGACAAAAAACAACTTCACACCATTAAATGAAAAATTTAACATCGGTTGGAAGAAAGTTTTCGCTGATTATGATACAATTGAAAATTCTATAACTAAACAACAAAATTTAGAAAATCTTCAAACATTATATAAAAAGGATAAATTTTTGTGCCAATTAGCTCTTTCTTTTTTATTAATCGGAAAATCAACAAGTATTTTCATTTCTTCACTTGTTCAACTTAGCAATACTTTATCATCCAACATATTAAATTTTATTGAAAAAATAATGTTTAGTATTTATAAATTTTTAGAAAAACCAGCAGAGGTTTTTATTGAGTGGATTGCATTTATTTTTTTAATAGAATGGTCTTCTGATATAGTGACTTTTGTACCAGATACATTAGATATTTTTCTAGCAAAAAGTTTTCAAAAATTTAATAGACCTCTTCGAAGCAGCCATTTATTTTTAAATTTTTTAAGTTCTCGAAATGAAAATATATTGTTTTATTTTTCTCCTTTTGGAGTTCCTTCGAATATTGGAAACTTTTTTATATTTTGGTCATATTTAAATTTCACGTCATTTGTTTTTCAAAAACGTATGCTTTATTATTTTGAAAATTTTTGCTCTATCATAATTCAACCTGATACGGATTTATTAATTCGACAAAGAAAAGGTATCATTTTTTGGGATATTTGGGCTGAAATTTTATTAAAAGCTGCAGAAAAATATAATGTGAATATACCTTCTTTTATTACTTTAAAAGAAGAACAAGAACTTTTTATTGAAAAATTACTTCAAGATAAAAAATTTTTAAAAGATATACAAAATCAAACACAACAATATCAAAAATTTTCAATTTCGAGTCATAATTTAAAAGAGAGAAAAGTTGAAATAAGTAATTTCAATGGAGAAACAGCAGAACAAAATAGTTTAAAATTGTTTATTGATAATTTTGTTGAAAAAGAACGTTTTCAACAATTTTATGAATTTTCCTATTCTAGTGAAAACAAAATGAACATCAACAAAAACCAAAATGTTGACCAAATAGCAATTTCTCAATTTATTTTATCTCAAATTTTTGAAAAAAATTCATCTAAAAAACAAAAAGTAAACCTTATCGATTTCATGATAAATCAAAAAATTACAAAAAGTGAAGATTTTCAGAAAGAAAAAAATCAAAATTTTTTTAAGAAAAAGAGTGAACATTCTTTTTTTGAAATTTTATTTTCTCAATTTTCGCGTTCTCATAAAATTCATCAAAAATTTTTCATGCTTTTTTCACAGCCTATTCTTTTAAATTCTTTTTCTGAAACATATACATCTTCTTTTACAAAACTAAATCGTTTTTCAATTTATAGTGGAAATCAATCAGGTACTTATCAAGGGCCAGAAACAGATTTATTTATCGATATTCACCCACCAAAATCGTTAAAACATATTCAATTTAGTAAATATTACGAACCTGCACAATATACTTTGGGTTCATTAATTTGTCAAATTTATTCTGGATTGTTTTCAAAACAAATTTCAAAAAATATTTTAGTCATTGGTTCACCTGGAACAGCAAAAACTTTATTCATTCAAGCTTTAGCTGGTGAAACTGAAATGAAAATGATTACAGATAATGCTTACCGTTATTCTACAGTATTAAGAGGAGTTGCTGTTGGTATGAAATATTTACGAGATGTTTTTGATGCTCTTGCTTTACAGACTCCTTGTTTCTTTTTAATGGAACATATTCATGTTCTTGGTTCTAAAAGACCTTTTTTAATTTCAGATGATGAAAATATCAAAGGAATGTTTTCTAATTTTGGATTAGAACAACAAGAAGTTCATGAAACAAATCAAATGATTTATCAATTAAATCGACATTCTTTAGTTGATTATAAACGTCCTTATAAAGGTGATTTTTCAATGGGAATACCTACAAATTTTTTTGTTCAAAATTTTTATTCAAATTCTCAAAATTATTCAAATTCTATTTTCTTGTCTTCTAGTCCTACAAAAATTAATAAAAATTTAAGTCACCAAAATGTACCTTTACCTGACCTTGCGTGTCAAGGTCGCTTAGGCGAAGGAAAAAACAATCGAAATCCAACATATCCGTTACCTATTGATTCTATTGAACATTCTTTATTAAAACAAGGCTTAGCTGAGAAAGAAAAAATTGATAATGCTTTTCTATCTGCAACTGGAAAAAGTATAAAAAGAACAAATTCTTTTTTTGAAAGCCGTTTACAATTATCACAAGAACAAGTTTTTGCTCCACCAGCAACTTCACCTTTTACAATTTTAATGATGAAAGAACAAAAAAAACTTAAACCAAAAAAAATCATTCAAGAAAATTCATGGGGTGGTCTTTCTACAGATCAATTTATTTCATATCAAAAAGAAAGTACTTCAGTACGTGCAAAAGTCGCTCTTTTAGCTGATATAACAATGAATTTATCACGAGGAAAATTAGATATGATTACTGATTTACTAGTGATTATTGATAGTGTTCGTTCGAATCGTGGTTTTGTTGTATTTGCTACAACTCATCTGCCTTCATTACTTGATCCTGCTTTAAGAAGACCAGGTCGTTTTGATGAAACTATTTCTTTAGCGCAAAGTCCAAATTTTCTTAATCGTTTTGAAATTTTAAAAACAAATTTTCAAAATTCATTAACGACTTTAGATTTTGTTGATGCAAGTATTTTTACAGAGAATTTATCTGAAATAAATCTTTTTAATTTTATAACTGCAACAAAATTGTCTTTTTTTCATCAATATAAATATACGCGCTTAATAAAAACTTATGTTCCAGTTGATTTTAGTACCTCACGCAATTTACTTATGCCAGGTACGAAGCCAAAGAAAAATACCAAAAAAGAGAAAAACAAATTTTCTTTCCTTTTAGATAATTCTCCTACTTCCATTTCTAAAAAAATTAAAAATTTTTCAAAATTCAATAATTTAAAATCAAAATTTAATAGCTTTTCAACTAAATTTCAAAAAAATTCAAAACTTATTTGTTTAGATAAAAATATGATTCGTTTTGACAAGCTTAAACTAAGATTGGTTTCTCAAATTTATCCAACAAAAGCATTCAATAGTTTTATGAAATCAACATTTTTTTATGATTTTTATTGTAAAAAATCAAAAATTCATAAAACACAATTTAAAAAAAATACAAAACTTCAATATTCTAAATATCAATTACGTAATTCAAAACTTGTCAATTACACAATTTTACCAAAAGAACCATCTTACATATTAAATTTTGCTTATTCAAAAATTGGAATTTTTCTTGCTCATTCAAATTTATTAAAAGATCCTACTTCCTTTATACCTTTAAGTTTAAATAATAATTCAACATTTAGTCATAATATAAAAAATAAAATGCAATTTGCAGCAAACGTGTTATATGATTCGCAAACACAACAAAAACTCCAATTTACAGTATTTTTATCTGGAAAAATTGCTGAATTTTGTTTTCAAAAAAATAAATTAAATACTTTTCCAATTTCGCAAACTATCTTGCCTATAAATCAACCTACAATAAGTGGTCTTCGAAACTTAAACTTAAATAAAGAAAAAAAGTATTTTTACAATCAAAAATCATCAAATCAAAATTGGTCTTCTCATCAAATTGATATTTTAGTTTCGGCTTTATTTCATGACAAGTTTTCTCTTTTTTCTTCATTTGATTGTAAAAATGACAACATATTTGTTCATAATAGGAATAAAACGCTACCTGCCCTAGCCTTCGGCAAGGGCAGGGGGGCTTCGCCCGGAAGGCAAGAAAATTTAAAAAACGTCAAAAATCCATCTATTAATTTAAGAAAAAAACAATCTCGACTATTTTTATTACTTTCTAGCTCTTCATTTTTAAAAATAGCTAAAAAACAAGAATTCAATTTTTCTCCTAGTGAGTATGTGAACAAGTATCAACAAAAAACAAATTTTTATTGGGCAACTTTTGGAAATGATCAAATTTGGCGTTTTATAACACCTTTTTTATTTTCTATTATTCAAAAACGTTTTTTATTTACAAAAAATTTACTTTTATCAAAAATGCTTTTCTTTGAAAATAAGAATGCAAGAAAACAACCCCCAAATCCGCCAACTTCTTCTATTTTGATGCCATCTAAGAAATTTGAAAATTTTAAACGAACTGAAAACGATTTTGTTCAAAAATCTCGTTTTTCGATAAATGAAAAAATTCAAATGCATCAACAACAAAGATTTTTAAAACAATTGTACAATATTCCTATTCAACAATATTATCGTTCAGAAATGATTGAAAACCGAACAACATTATTTAGTAGTTCTTTTCAAGAATTAGCATACTTAGATAGTTTAACTTTAAAATTTAGCTCAAGTCATTTTTATCAAAAAAAATATTTCAAAATTCGACATCGTTTTTCAAATACAAATCAATGGTGGAATGGTCTTTTACCAGAACATAATTCTGAAACAACATATTTGAGTGATGTTGATTGGCGAACTATGTTTAGTAAAACTTCTAAACAAAAATCATCGTTTTTATTGAAATTTTCAACTATTGATAAAGAAATTAAAAAACAATCTATTAATTTTGTGCGCGGAGCGCATAAAGATAAAAATCAAACATTTGAATTTTTTATGGATTTTCCAGATGCTGAACAATATTATAATCCAAAAAATCGTCGATGGTATTTTAATAGTAATTCTTTTTCTCAAATTTCAGAAAATCTTTCATTTGTAAATAATAAAAAAACTTCTTCACAAAAAATTGATTTTTTTGATAAAACATATGCTGTAAAAAACTCATCTTTAAATATTTTAAATATTTCAAAAACTCAATCATATTGGTTAACTTTTGATAAAACATTACAATATGAAATTTATTATCACTATTTAATGCAATCATTTCATAAAACTTATAATTATTTAAACACTCATCGTGAAATGTTAGATTTATTAGTTTTCCAATTATTAAGAAAAGGTTTTTTAAAAGAATTAGATTATTTAATTACAATTTCTCGTTTTTAAAAAAATTTCAAATTTCATAATGATTTTATAAGTTCCTATTTTCTCATTCGAAAGCTTTTTATTTATAAAAAGCTTTCAAATGAGAAAATAGATTTTATTTTTCCAATTATTTCTATTGGTATTTTTATTAATATTTTTGCTTGCCCTCCGGGCTAGCGAAGCCCAGAAGCAGAAAAATTAAATTTTTTATTAGTGAAAAAAAATATTGGTCTATTATGTTTTATTTTAAATTTTTTTTAATTATGTTTGTTTTCATTTGTAAAAAAGTTTTATTAAAAAATAACTTTTTGTTTTTAGTTAAAACTTTAACAGTTTTTATATATTTAAAAATTTCATAAAATTTTTGCTATTTTTAACAAATGAAAATAAAATAGTGCAGGTTGTTATAATTTACTGATTATAAATATATAAATATGAATCCAATTGTTGCCGCTGCTTCTGTAGTATCTGCTGGATTAGCTGTTGGTCTTGCTGCTATTGGTCCTGGTATGGGTCAAGGAACTGCTGCTGGTTATGCTGTAGAAGGAATTGCTAGACAACCTGAAGCTGAAGGAAAAATTCGTGGTGCACTTTTATTAAGTTTCGCATTCATGGAATCTTTAACTATTTATGGTCTAGTAGTTGCTTTAGCTCTTTTATTTGCTAACCCATTTGCTTCATAATTTTTATGAGATAAGAAAAAAATTTTTTTCTTATCTCATTTTTTAAGTTTAAACGATTCCGATTTTAACTTGTTAAGATTGTTCGAGTTGGGAACATTTTGATAGTAAATTTTTAAAGTTAAAAATCTTTTATTGTCCGCCCTTTGAAAGGGCCCAATTGAAATTGGAATATTTTTTTTACTGTTTTCTATTTCATTTAAATCTGTTTCTTAACAAGAGATAGAAAATTTTCATTTATGTATGAATTAGAAAAAATAAGAATATTCATTTACGGATAATGGAATAAATTATAAATTATTCTTTTTTTGAAAAAAAATTTCTAGAAAACAATTTTTTTCATAAATTTTTTTTCATGAAAGATAAAATATCTTTATTTCAATAAATTTATTTTTTTATTTTATGAGTTTTGATTTTTTAGTTCTAGGAAGTCTTCCGTTAGCTGAAGGTTTTGGTATTAATACAAATATTTTTGAAACAAATATTATTAACTTAGCAGCTGTTGTAGCTATTGTTATTTCTTTTGTTGGAAAAAATTTATCAGCTTTATTAGAAGATCGTAAAAAAACTATTGTAAATAATTTACAAGAAGCTAGCCAAAGAGCTGCTGAAGCACAAGAACGTTTAAATGTTGCGAAAAATCAGCTAGAATTAGCGAAAGTAAAAGCAACTGAAATTCGAGAAGAAGGTGTATTAAGAGCAACACAAGAGATGAATAATTGTGTTTCTCAACATGAAGAAAGACTTTCTAAATTAGAAGAATTTAAACAAGAAACAGTTCAATTTTATCAACAAAAAGCTTTTAAACAAGCTTACTTATATGTTATTTCAAAAATCATGAGTCGTGTTAAAGAAAGACTAAACAAAGGTTTAGACGCAACTTATCATGTTGTTGTAAATAATTTTTATGTTTCTCGTTTTACTGAATATAATCCTTAAAAAATTTATAAGATTACCTATTCTTTAAAGAAAGATAGGTAATCTTTTCATAAGAAAAAATTCATTTTGTTTTTCTTCAAACAATGAAAATAAAAAAGTAAAGTAAAATTTTTAAAACTTTTTCTTTTTATTTATTTTTGAGTGTTTATGGTTTGTTTTTTTAGTTTTTACCAGTTGGTAAAAACCAAATGGCAAAAGATTTTATTATTCTAAACATTTTCAAAAAGAAACAATCTTTTTCGTGTTGTCTAATTTTCACTTAAAATTATTTTCTTTTTAATAGAATTTAAATGAAAAATGAAATTTTATAATGAATTGTACGTTTAACAGTTTTTAATAAATTTTCATCAATAATGAAAAAGTTTTTCTCAAATTTTTTTATTGCTCTTTGGAGGGCTTCGTCTGTAGGTTTTGACTTATGACTCCCTCAGCTTTTAGTTTTTTTATGTTCTCCAAGCTGGTTTAGAAGATTCTCCTTTAACCCGGTGGTGGCAAAGAGAACATTTTTTTAGGTTTCTTCTAAAAAAATTAAAAATTATAAAAAAGAAAAATTAAAAAATAAAAAAATTGTTTCTAAATATAAACAGTTTATTTTTTCTGGCTTATAAAATTGTTATAATTCAATTGTTTTAGATTTTGTATTCCTCATAGAGGTATTACCTGTGGAAACTCTATTTAACGGAACACTAACAGTAGGTGGTCGTGACCAAGAATCTACTGGTTTTGCATGGTGGGCAGGAAATGCTCGTTTAATTAACCTTTCTGGAAAACTTTTAGGAGCGCATGTTGCACACGCAGGTTTAATTGTTTATTGGGCGGGTGCTATGAACTTATTTGAAGTGGCACACTTCGTTCCAGAAAAACCTATGTATGAACAAGGTTTAATTTTATTACCACACTTAGCAACTTTAGGTTATGGTGTAGGTCCAGGCGGTGAAGTTATTGATACATTCCCATACTTTGTTTCAGGTGTATTACACTTAATTTCTTCTGCTGTTTTAGGTTTTGGAGGTGTATACCACTCATTAATTGGTCCTGAAACTTTAGAAGAATCTTTCCCTTTCTTTGGTTATGTATGGAAAGATAAAAATAAAATGACTAATATTTTAGGTTACCACCTTATTATGTTAGGTATTGGTGCTTGGTTATTAGTATGGAAAGCAATGTATTTCGGAGGTGTTTATGATACTTGGGCTCCAGGAGGTGGAGATGTTCGTATTATCACAAACCCAACTACAAATGCAGCTGTTATTTTCGGATATTTACTAAAATCTCCATTCGGAGGTGATGGTTGGATCGTGAGTGTAGATAACATGGAAGATATTATTGGCGGTCACATTTGGATTGGTACATTAGAAATTTTAGGTGGTCTATGGCACATCTATACAACTCCATGGCCTTGGGCACGTCGTGCTTTTGTGTGGTCTGGTGAAGCTTATCTTTCTTACAGTTTAGGTGCTATTTCTCTTATGGGATTCACTGCTTGTTGTATGGCTTGGTTCAACAACACGGCATATCCTAGCGA
>JARWLF010000013.1:0-83909 GCA_029853055.1 Scenedesmus sp. KT-U | reverse complement strand
CTTCGCGGTGTAGGCCAGAGAGTCGAAGGTCGTCTGCTTCATGGGATGACTGTCATGCGGGTGATGCACAAATTCTACCAGCCTGGCTGGGATAAATCAGAGGTTCCCTAGCGGAGCCGAGTGAACACCAGTGATGGCAGCGCACCTGCCGTCGGGCGCGCCCATCGGGGGAGCGGCGCGCAATGAGACCAGACACTGCAGTGCCCGCGTGGAAATGCGCTTGAACACGCAGCCGCCGCGCCCACATCCGTGGGACCTTCAACCCGAGACATCGACATGATGATCCGTGCCTCACGCGGATTCGCCCTGCTGCTCCTCGCCGCGCTTGCCCTGCCGCTGCGCGCAGCGGACGAGCCCATCAAGGCCGCGGCGACGGCCATTCTGGAGCGTCACGCCGAGGCGCCTCTACTGGTGCTCGGCGAGCTGCACGGAACCGTCGAAGCGCCGGCCCTGGTCGCCACGCTGGCGGCGCGTCTGCTCGATTCCGGAGCGCTCACCGTGGCCTTGGAGATTCCTGCGCAGGAACAGGCACGGCTCGAGGCCTATCTGGCCTCCGACGGCTCGACGCGGGCTCAGCGCGAACTGCTCGGTGGCGAGTTCTGGCAGCGCGCACCGGAACACAGCGACGGTCGACGCAGCCGGGCGATGTTCGCGCTGATCAAACAGCTGCGACTGCTGCGCGGCACGTATCCGGAGCTCCGCCTGCTGGCCTTCGATGACACCGGCTTCTTCGATCAGACGCGCAGCCGCGATGCCTTGATGTCCGACGTCCTGCGCGCAGCGCACGCAGCCCGCCCGGAGGCGAAGCTGCTGGTGTTGACTGGCAACTACCATGCGCGCCTCGATCAGCCGGCACGTGCACGCTCCGGCGATAACTGGATCCAACCGCCGCTGCCGATGACCGCACAGCTGGAGGACCTCGGCGCGATCAGCATCAAGCTGAGCGCGATCGAAGGTGAGCACTGGGCCTGCCGCAAGCCCAAGCCTTGTGGAGTCATGGCCCTGCCCCAGCCTGCGTTTGCGCCCAGCAGTTCTGGCATTGCGGCGCCGAGCGCGGCCGCGGCAGCTGAGCCCGTGCGCGTGTCGTCCGGGGGCTCCAGTTTCCATCTGAAGGTTGAGCTGCCGCGCTTGACTGCCTCCGAGCCGATGGCGGTGGCTGACGTCCTGCCCGGGCGCTGAAGAAGTTCCTGCGCGACGCAGCCCGGCAGACCGCCGCTGCCCGCAGCGGTTGGCCGACGCGAGGGCCGGGCCTGCTCCCCCACATCACCGCGATCCGCACGCGAAGGGGTCTCCTTCAAAGCGCGCCGGCGTCAGGTCTAGCTTCGTAGCATCCGCGCACCGGCCCACAGATCCGGCATCCAAGCCTGTGCGGCCTTCAACGTTGGCCTCTCGGCACTCCTCTGCTCGCGGGAGCGGTGCGACGCGGGAGGCGGGACGCTGCCGCACTTGCCACATCCTTGGCCGGACGAGCTCTTTTTTGCACTGTTTACGGTACCGTTACCGGCACTCTTCCGTGCTAGCCTGCTGCCCAGACTCAGCCGGAGACGCAGCCATGGCCGACAACATCCTCACCAGCGCCGAGATCAAGCGGCACGGCTTGGCCGTGATCGAGGAGCGCCTGGCGCAGGGGCCGGTGCATCTGATGAAGCGCAACCGACGCGCGGCGGTGGTGCTGAGCGAGGCCGAGTACGCGCGCCTGCTGCAGGCCCAGTCCAAACCCGTGCCCGGCCAGAGCGCGCTGCAGTGGCTGCTGACCCAGGCGCCGCAGGCCCAGCGCAGCCGCGCCGAGATCGATGCCGAGCTGGAGGCGGGGCGCGACTGGTGATCGCCTTTCTCGATGCCAACGCGCTGATCTATTTGATCGAGGGCGAGGCTGCGCTGGCCGCGGGCGTGCGCGCGAAGCTGCAGGCGCTGGCCGTCGCGTATCCCGATCTGCGCATCGCGCTCAGCCGATTGAGCTGGCTGGAGTGCCGCGTGGGGCCCATCAAGGCCGGCTCGCCTGAACGCCTCGCGCGCTTTGATGCCTTCTTCCAGCAGCCGGATCTGGTCTGGGTGGAGCTCGAACGCAGCGTGCTCGAACTCGCCACGGAGCTGCGCGGGCGCCTCGGCCTGCGCACGCCCGACGCCCTGCAGGCTGCCTGCTGTCTGCAGTTGGGGCGTGAGCACATGATGCTGACGGGCGATCGCGGCTTCGCACGCGTTGAGGGTTTGAACATCGACTGGATCTGAGCGCATGTGAGAACCATCCGCCTGCCGCCGCTGCCGCTGAAGACCAGAAGCAGCAGCGCGCTACGCGAATCCTGCGCTCACCGCTTCACCGGACTTCGTGCATTCGCGCACCGCGCTTTGCCACGAACGCCCAGCGACACCCCAGCGACGGCGTTTGGATTCCTTCGCACGCGCTGAGCGCTACACCGGCTCTCCAGCGCAGGACGGGCGACCAGCACCCCGCCAGTCTCCCGAAACACCGCCACCTTCCGCATCGCCAGGGGCGCCGAGTGGGCGCTGGCCTTCAACCACGCGCACTCAGCAGACACGATGGCCGGAACATCCGTTCTGGCCGTTCACTACCCCTCGGCTCCGCAGTAGCCACTCCGCGACGCCCAGGCCCCGCGGCCGCCGCTCAGCGGGCGCTTTCAGCAGCGACGGGTAGGGCCGTATCGGACACACGCCGCGCCGCGCGGATCTCGCCATGGTGGGCGTCGGCCCACTGCACCAGCGCGTTCAGCGGGTCAAGCAGCGATTCGCCCAGCGCGGTCAGCCGGTACTCCACGCTGGGCGGCACGGTCGGGTAGACCCGTCGGTCGACCAGGCCATCGCGCTGCAGGTCGCGCAGGGTCTGGGTCAGCATGCGCTGCGAGATGTCCGGCAGCGCTCGACGCAGCCGGCCGAAGCGAAGTGGCCCTTCCGACAGGGTGATGAGCAGCAGCATGCTCCACTTGTCGCCGATCCGGTCCAGCACGTCGCGCACAGGACAGTTCGCCAAACCGCCCGTCTCCTGCATGTGTTCGTCCACCTTCGCCCGCAGCGATGGGGCGTTGGTGGCGGCTGTGGCCTGTTGGGTCTTCATCGCAGCGCCTTCGTTCGGCTTCGGGGGTGGTTACCCGGAGGTAACCATGTGCGGGAAACCTGCCTTCTTTACAGCCCGCCCGCGGCGCCTACTATGCCTCCAGTTACTTTTTGAGACCAGGCGCCTCAGCCGCATCCCTTGCCTGCCGCACGCCTGCCCACCCCGCCCCTCACAAGGACCACACCATGCCCACCCCAAGCCTTCCGAAGTTGCTCGTCACCGGCGCCTCGGGCCAGTTCGGCCAGCGCGTGCTGCACCATCTGCTCGACACCCTGAACATTCCGGCCAGCCGCATCGTGGCCGCCAGCCGCAAGCCCGCGGCCCTGTCGCCCTGGGCTGCACGCGGCGTCGCCACGCGTCGTTCGGACTTTGACGACGCGGCCTCGCTGGACGCCGCCTTCCAGGGCGTGGACCGGCTGTTGCTGATCAGCACCGACGTGCTCGACCGCCCGGGTCACCGCCTGACGCAGCATGCCGCCGCCATCGACGCAGCCGCCCGCGCCGGGGTGGGGCATCTGGTCTACACCTCCATGCCCGAACCGGAGGGTTCGCCCCTGCTGATCGCCCCCGACCATGCCGGCAGTGAGGCGACGCTCGCGGCCAGCAGCCTCCCGGGCTGGACCGTGCTGCGGAACCACTGGTACTTCGAAAACCTGTATCTGTCCCTGCCCGCAGCCATGGCCACGGGCCAGTGGTACAGCGCGGCCGGTGACGGCGGCATTGCCCACATCGCGCGCGACGACCTTGCCCGCGCTGCCGCCGCCGCCCTCGCCGCCGATTTCCAGGGCAAGCGAACGCTCACCCTCAGCGGCAGCCGGGCCTACACCACAGCGGACATGGCCACCCTGATCGCGCAGGCCACGGGCAAGCCGCTGCAGGTGGTGCCGGTGCCGGTGGAGGGGCTGGTCCAGGGCATGATCGGGGCGGGGCTGCCGGAGCCGGTGGCGCGCGTGCTCGCCTCCTTCGACACCAACACCGCCGCCGGCCGTGTCGATACGGTCACCAACGACTTCAAGACGCTCACGGGCGTCGAGCCGCAGTCCTTTGAAGCTTGGCTGGACAGCCATCGCTCGGCTTTGGCCGCGCTCGCCTGACGCGCGCAACATCATCGACGCGGCACCCGGCCTCGCCCCGGCCCACAGAGCCTGCACCCGGGCAACGGGCTCCTGTCTCGACGCATGTCGCGGGGGCGCCTGCGCGGCCTGCGCCGTCGGGCCTCCGCGCCGTCTTGCGTCTCGGCGTCTCGACGTGACGCAGGCCCCGGCCTCGCCTGCCTCAGCGCTGGCGGAGCGGGCCTGTACAAGCGCTGCTCTTCCCACGCTTATCCGGACTTTGCCGTGCCAGCCCGCCTCCTCCATGCAACCGGAGAGGCCGCCATGGCCACCAAGGCCCTCACCAGCGCACGGATCAAACGGCACGGTCTGGCCGCGGTTGAGGAGCCCCTGCGCAGGACTCGGAGCGCTTCAGCGGCCATTGGACGTGCAGCGAGCAACAGGCGCGATGGGCAGAGGGGGTTGGGTCCAGCTTCGTAGCATCTGAGAGCATGTGAGAACCATCCGCCTACTGCGGCTGCCGCTGGACGCCCGTGGCGGCGTCTGGACGTTCTCACACGCTCTGAGTCCTGAGCGTGTGGGCTGCCTTCTGTGTATGCGGATCGTCCCGCCCCGCCAGGAAGCCACCCAGACGCGTGCACTCCCTTCGGGGGGTCTTGCATACTTGTCCGCGATGACTTCCACGAACGACGCAACCGATCCCTCGGCCCTGGCCGAGTCCCTGACTCTCGACTACCTGCGTAGCGCCAGCGCACGCGAACGTCATCTGTACGTGGCGAGTTCCAACTACGACGGAAACTCCGCGGGGCTGCACCTGATCGCGGATGATCCCGGCACCGACCGCGCCACGGCCCTGATGATGTTCTGGGCACTTGGCGCCCGCTATCTGGCGCAGTATGCCGACGACAGCGAGGTGCCCGAGTGGCAGCAGAGGGACCACGCGCTGGTGCGCAGATTGGAGTCGCGCTTCCTGGCGGGCTTCTATGCGAGGGGCATCTACTTCGATCCCAGCGACGGGCCGGTGCCGCCCGAGGAGTACTCGGATCTCCCCATGCGCAGGCCCATTCCTGACGCCATGTATGCTGTGGCGGAAGGTCAGGACTGGGTCGATCTGGAGGATCCAAGCTACGACGAGGGGCTGCCCAAGGCGCTGGCGGAACGGATCTGGCATCTGTTCGACGACCCGTCCGACTCCTCTGCCCAGGCCAAGCCGTCGGCTCATGCCTGTTGGGTTGAGGACGAGCGCTTTGGCCGTTTCATCCTTGAACTATCGGGCGAAGCTTACCTCGAGGAACGCCACGTGCGGATCGGCGGGCGCAGCGCGCTCACCAGCCTCGACATCGGCATGTATTCAGTTGCCCCCACCGAGCTTGCGCCGCGCCTGCAAGCACTGTTGGCCCAGCTCGATCAGTTCGACTCCACCGCCAGGATGGCCTTGGAGAACGCGCTCCGCGCGGCCCACCCCGTGGTCACCGGCTATCTGGCCTTCCACCTGGACGAGATTCCAGAAGTGCCGTCCTGGCTTGCGAGCTGCGCCCGAGGCGACGAACCCGCAGAACCCTTGACCTTGCTCAGGAAGCTGGCGCTGCGCGGAGTCGGATTCTGCGATCCAGAGGAGATGGGCCAGATCCGAGGCCCGATCATGCTGGTCCTCGACTACATGGTTGGGGACGGGCATTCACCCCGACTGACTGACGAGATCCTCTGTGTGAAGCTGGATGAGCGAGGCCAGGTTCTGCACATCGCGCACGAAAGTTGAGCGCAAGCGCCGCGGCCGTGCGAGCGAACCGACTGATCGCATGCCGATGCCTGATGCCGATAGCCCGACGTCGACAAGAGCAGGGGACGGCTGGCGGGTCCTTCGCATCGCCAAGGCGCGAGTCCGTTCTTTATCGCCCGCGCCAGCGCTGTCGGCCTGCCCACCCCGGAGCCATTCCAGAGGGCCCCTGCGTTGCGCGTCACCAGCGGCGCCGAATCCAGCTCAACCGCTTAGTCGCCCCCGCAACCACCACAGCTTGAGCCGCCCCCTTCCAAGCCGCCGTCGGAGTCGCTCGAACCGCTACCGTCTGGGCTAGAGGGCGGATGCCGCACCTCGTGGTAGCCGGCCAGGGCAGTGCCCGCCAGCACGCCGGTGCCTGCGAGCGCCACCGCCAGCGCCAGTTGGCCCTTGGGTGGCGCGCGCAGCGTGTGTGCATGGCGCGCCTTCTGCGCCTGCAGCAGGACGCGGCCAGCGCGAGTGATGCCCGGCCGCTTGAAGTGGAACAGCAGCGCGGCGACGACGGTCGCGATGACCAGGAACACCAGCAGGGCGACCGGTCGATCGCGCAGCAGGCCGATCGCGATCTTGGTGGCACCAAAGCCGGCGAGCAGCCACAGCGGCAGTGCACTGTGGAAGGCGATGCGTCGGGCGTCCTCCGTCGCATGCCAGCCACCTTGGCGGACCAGCGCTTCGCGCACCTGCTGCACTGGCACAGCCTTTTCAGCGCGCTTCCACTGCGAGGGCTTGCCGCACAGGTTCGGCAGCAGGCTGCGAAGCAGGGAGTCGTCGGGGTCGTCCTGCCGTTGTCGTACGAAGCTGTTGCCGGCGGCATCCCAGCCGATGAAGCCGTCTTCGTGGAGCTGGGTGGCGGCGGCATCGATGACACCGCACGGCCCGTCGCGCAGGTAGGCGAGCTGCCACAGCGCGGGCTCGCCAGGGACAGGGCCGCGTGCGGCATCACGCTGCCAGCGGTGCCAAAGGCGCCAGCCGCTGCTCCCGACCAGGGCAATCCCCAGCAGCACCAGATACAGCGATAGAAAATCGGGGCCACGCCAGTCGAGCGGGCCCGGATAGGCCAGCGCTGCAGCCGGCAGCAGGCCCAGCACAGCCGCGCGCCAAGCCCAGCGGGCGCGGTAGGCGGGGCCGTTCGGCCTCGACCAGGCCGGCCACAACTCGGGCTCTGGCGGGCCGAACTCGTACGCGTAGGCCTGCAGGGTGTCCGCATAGGCCTCGCGCAGCGCCTCGCGCTCGCCGGGCAGCCCGCGCGATGGCTGGTGGTGCAGGGCGAAGCCCAGTCGGCGCGGGCAGAAGTCCTCCCAGTAGTCGCGCGTCCAGGTCAGGTGCAGGTGCCAGACTTCGTCTACCGCGGCGCTGGGCACGGCGCGGCCGCCCAACCGCGCGGCGACTGCGCAGAAGCGCAGGTATTCGCCGATGGCACGCTCGCAGCGTCCGGGGCTCCAGCCGGTACGTTCGGCGAGCTGGGCGCGGAAGCGCCGCTGCAGCTCCGGGTCGTTCTCGGCCCAAGCCAGGATGCGCGCACTGCGCGCCAAGTCCACAGGTGGAAACTCGGTCATGAAGGCGCACTCGGAGACGACTGGACTAAAGCGTGAACGAGTTGGATAAATCCTGCCACCGCGTCCACTGGCCCCAAGCCGGTCGCCCGGAGCCTGGGAGGCTGCAGCCGCATGCATTCGCGCACGCGTTCAAGACTCAGCGGGAAATTTCGAGAGCCGCCCCGTGCCTGAACCAAACTCCGACCTATGCGAACAGATCATTGCAATCCCGTGTTACAAGGCGCTCTCCCAATGGAGTGGGCGCAGCTGCATCTCATCACCTGTCCGCTTCAGGCCTGCTGCGGATGCCGAAGCCTCCGCCCGTATTGACCGATCCTCCGGATTCCACTCCGAGTGCCCCATGCGAACCTTGATCCGCTCACGTGCCGTACCCGCCATGCCTACCAGACCGGCCGCCCTCACAAGCTTCAGCCTGCTGATCGCCGCTTTGCTATGGCCGGGGCCCGGCGCGCAGGCTCAGCAGATCAGCATCCACCGAATGAGCGCAGCGCAACTGCTGGAGGGCCTGCGTGGCGAGACAGCGATCGGCCAGGCAGACAGCGAGCACAATCGTCAGATGGCGCACGAAAGGGCCGCCGCCTACGTGGCAGGTGTCGCGGATGCCACTGATGGCAGCCGCTGGTGCCTGGAGGGCAGGATCAAGCTGCATGAGCTGACGGATCGCATGGCAACCCGATTGACGAGCTTGCCTCCGGAGGCGCTGACGCAGAACGCCGCCGTTCACGTGATGGAGGCGCTCTCGGCACGATTCCCCTGCACCCAGCGCTGAGAGCATGTGAAAACATCATCCGCCTACTGCGGCCGCCTCTGGCCGCCCGTGACGGCAGCGCGCTACGCGAATTCTGCGGTCATTTGGCTCGCCAAACTCCCTTGAATTCGCGTACCGCGCTTTGCCACGAACGCCCAGAGACACCCTCGCTACGGCGTCTGGGTTTTTTCACACGCTCTGAGAGGATGCGAGATCCATCCGCCTGCTCCTGCCGCCGCTGGACGCACTCGCGACGGCGTCTGGATTTTTTCACATGCGCTGAGCACTCGACCGTGGCGGCTCTGGACTCGGGCGCGACATCCTCAGAACGCCACGTCCAGCGCCTTGGTCTGGCCCTCGTCCACCTCCAGCGCATGGCTGCGACGCTGGCCTGAGCCGGGCTCGGTGACGGTGATCCTGAGCGCGCCGGGTGGCGTGTAGAGGTTGCGCTGGGTCGGGCTCGCGCCCAAGGCGATGCCGCCGCTGGGGGTTTCGATGTCGATGTCCACGCGCGCGTCCGGGGCAAGGCCGGTGACGGTAAGCCGGGTGCGCGCCAGGCCCGTCGCTGGAATCTCCAGCACCTGCCAGCCCTCCACCACCGGCGGCGCCGGCTGGCGGCGGATGAGCTCTGCGCCGCCCAGGTTCAGCACCACGCCGATGTCGCCCTCGCCGACCGGGAACACGTTGTCGTCGGCGGGCGAGCGCAGCCGCTCGCGGAAGCTGAAACCGGTGAGCCGGCCGGACACCGAGCTGGTGATCTCGCGCTCGACCACCCCCACCTGGGCGCCGAACCATTCGACGTCGGCGCTGATGTCCTCACGCGCCTCGCCGAACACCGGCACGATGCGCAGCCAGTCCTCGCCGGGTGGCACGCCGGCGCTGCGCTCCGCGTCGGCCGGGGCACAGGCACCGAGCAGGCTTGCCAACAGGCCGAACACCAGGCCGGTGCCGAGGGTTCTTGTGGGGATGGCGCTCATCATGAATCTCCAGATGGGTTGGCGGGCGGGCGATGCGAGAAGACAGACACCCCGCGGCCGCGCAATCGCGCGGCCCGGATGCGGATGCCGGGCCGTGCCGGATGTCTTCTCCACGCAAGTTCGTGCGCCAGCGCTACCGACGGACATCGATGGCGCTCTTCGAGCTGCGTGAAGGGCGGCGCCACCGGCGCGGCCGTAAGATCGGGTCGGTCCATTCCACGCCGCAGGAACCGCCGCCATGCTCGACCTGTACTACTGGCCCACCCCCAACGGCCACAAGATCACCCTGCTGCTGGAGGAACTGGCCGAGGCCGGGGCGCCGCTGCCTTATCAGCTCAAGCCGGTGAACATCGGCCGCGGCGAGCAGTTCGAGCCGGAGTTCCTCGCGATCTCGCCCAACAACCGCATTCCGGCCCTGGTCGACCACGCGCCGGCCGACGGCGGCGCGCCGCTGAGCGTGTTCGAGTCCGGCGCGATCCTGCTCTACCTCGCCGAGAAAACCGGCCAATTCATTCCGCAGGATCCGCGCTGCCGCGCCGCCGCGCTGGAATGGCTGTTCTGGCAGGTCGGCGGGCTGGGGCCGATGACCGGCCAGTACGGCCATTTCCATGTGTATGCCCCGGAGCCGGTGCCGTATGCGCAGCAGCGCTACCGCAGCGAGGCCCTGCGCCTGCTGGGCGTGCTGGAGCGCCGGCTTGCGGGCCGCGCCTTCCTGGCCGGCGACGACTACGGCATCGCCGACATGGCGGCTTACCCCTGGATCAATGTCTACGACAAGGCGCCGCTGGATCTCGCGCCCTTCCCGGAGGTCCGCCGCTGGCAGGCAAACATCGCCGCACGACCCGCCACGCAGCGCGCCTATGCGCTGACGTCTGCGATCCAGGGTGCCGGGCGGCCGCTGGACGAAGCAGCGCGGCGGGTGTTGTTCGGACTGCCGGCCAAATGAGGACCGTCAGCAGATCTGCCAGGGCAGCGCCTGCCGCGCGACGCGCACCGCCGCTGGGCTGCGCGGGCGCTGTTCTTACACCGCGCTGAAGTTCGACAGCAGTCCGATCCGTTCCTGCCCGGTCTGGTAGGGGCCGCAGTGCGTGCCATCGGGCATGAGGCCCAGCGCCGGCGAACCCAGGCGATGGCGGTAGTCGCGCGCAGCGCGGTCCACGAACAGGGTCGACAGTTGCGCGATCCGGCTGTGGATGTCCGGGCGATCGAAGGCCAGCGCGTCGGACTCGCTGGCGAGTGCGGCCTGCCAGCTTTCGAGGCTCCAGTAGGGGCGCGGCGTGGGGCCGTATTCGTCCATCACCGCGGTGATGACATGCGGGGTGAACAGGTTGTAGTCGGCCTGGGTGAGCCGGCTGATCAGGTGGGTGTCCATGAACCGGTACATACCGCCACCGTTGACCAGGATGTTGCCGCGGATGCGCACGTCCGCCAGGGCCTGGCACTCCAGCACCACGGCGCTGCTGGCGACCACGTCGAACAGGTTGTGTTCGAAGCGCAGGCCCTCGCTCTGGCCAAGGGTGCCGCCCATCACCGCACGCGCGATGGTCTCGCCGGAGTTCTGCCCGTAGCAGATGTTGTGGTGGAAGCGGGTGGTGCCGGCTTCGCAGGCACCATCACCGCGGAAGCTCTTGAACAGGACGAACTCGCGGGTGTCGAGCACGCAGTAGCGGATCTCTGCGCCAGCGGCCGGCAGGCGCGGATCCAGGCTCTGCAGGAAGTGGTCCTTCAGAAAGATCCCGTGATCCACCGCCGAGAACTGGCAGTGCTCCACCAGCAGGCCGATCGCGCCGTAGGTGAGCAGCCCCGACACACCGCCCACCTGACCGATCGAGTAGATGTCATGCACGCGGGTATTGATGATGTGCCAACCCTGGGTGCCCCAGGCGCCGATACCGGCGACGTTGTCCTGGGCGGGGCCGGTCACCAGGCTGATGCTGCAGTTGCTGATCTTCCACCAGCGCGAGAGGTTGGCGAAGTTGGGCAGATGGTCCGGCGCCTGCCCCCAGCTGGCGATGCCCTTCATCAGGCAGTTCTCGATCCGCAGACCCCACAGGTTCCAGTAGTCGCGTTGGCCGGTGTGGATGCCCACCCGCGCGCCGCCACCGTCGATGACCACGCCGCCGACATCATCCGGGTGCGCCATCAGGGTGCAGCGGTTGCCGGGACCGCCATCCACGCGCATCGCGACCGCCGCCATCACTCCGCCCATCCACACCTGCGGCGGCACATGCGGATTGTTGACCGTGGACTCGATATACACGCCGGCACGTACCACGCCGGTGTCGCCGGGGGCGCAGACGCTCATGAACTTGTTGATGGTGAGGAAGGGCTGGGCGGCGGTGCCGGGATTGCTGTCGCTGCCGGTCTTGGCGATGTGGTAGACCACGCCCTGTCCGAGCTCGATGCCGTCGTCGGCGGGCTCGGTGCCGGGCATGCCGTCGAAGCCATCCGCGAAGATGTGGTGCGGCCCGCCAAGCAGAGCACCGCCGGTTGCCGCCCGCAGCGGCCTGAAGGAGCCCGCGGCGAACAGTCCGCCCACCGCGCCCATGAATCCTCGCCTTTTCATTCCTGCTCTCCCTTGGCCCTTGGATCATCGGTCGCCCAAGGGAGGGAGACTACTGTCACTCCTCCTAACGTACCAGCGCTGGCGGTGCGAACGCAGGCTCCGGCGGCTCGGCACCGCGGCTGGAAGGGTCGCAGTGGCCCCGACCGCGCACGGATGTCGCAGTTCGCCCCCCAGCTGCGTACTCTGGACCCTGCATGCCGCGCCCGCGCGCGGGCCCGGAAGCACCCGCCAGCGGCAAGCCGAATGAGCCAATCCGATTCCACCGAGGACCTCGACCTGCTGTTGCGCCCCGCCGCCTACGCCAGGCTGCGGGCGATCGCGGCCGGCGCGCGCCGGCGCCTGCCCAGCGACACGCTCAACACCACGGCCCTGGTCAGCGAAGCCTACCTGCGCATGGCTGAGTCGCGGCTGCGCACCGGCAAGGACGGCCCGCTGGACCGCGCCGGCTTCTTCGCGTTGTTCGCCAGCGTGGTGCGCAACACACTGATCGATCACCTGCGCGCACGCTCGGCCGACAAGCGCAGTGGCCAGCACACCACCCTGTCGCACGCAGGCGCGCTGGAGTTCGATGCCGAGGCCGGCGCCCGCCTGCTGGCGGTGGATGCCGCGCTGGAGCGCCTGCGAGAGAGCCATCCGCGGCTGGTGCAGGTGGTGGAGATGCGCTTCTTCGCCGGCTACGACAACCACGAGATCGCCGACCTGCTCGGCCTCAACGAGAAAACCGTGCGGCGCGACTGGCTGCAGGCGCGCGCCCTGCTGGCGGAGGCGCTGGACGATGACTGATCCGCAGATCGACAGCGGCCACTGGTCGGCGGTGGAGGCCGCCTTCGACCGGCTGGTGGACCTGCCGGAGGACCAGTGGGCGCAGGCGCTGGACGCACTCGCCGCCGAGCTGCCGCCGGCGGCGCTGGCGCATGTGCGCAGCCTGCTGGCGCGCCTGGCCGAGCGGCCCGGCCTGCTGGATGCGCCGGCGGCGACCGGCCTGGGATTCGAGCGCGACATCGCGCCCGGCAGCGTCGTCGGTCGCTGGACCGTGCAGGGACGACTGGGCAGCGGCGGCCAGTCGCTGGTGCTGGCGGTGGGGCGCCACGAGGGCGGCTTCGAGCAGCAGGCGGTGATGAAGCTGCCGCGCGGCAGCGGTTTCGACCGCGACGCCGCGCGCCGGCTGCTGCAGGAGCGCCAGGTGCTGGCGCGGCTGCAGCACCCCGGCCTGCCGGCGGTGCTGGACGGCGGCGTGCTGCCGGACGGCAGCCCCTGGCTGGTGATCGAGCGCGTGCACGGCGAGCCGATCGACCGCTACTGCGAGCGCCACCGGCTGGATCTGGCGGCGCGTCTGCGCCTGGTCGCGCAGGTGGCCGAGGTGCTGGCCGCGGCGCATGCGCAGCTGGTCCTGCACCGTGACATCAAGCCCGGCAACGTGCTGGTGGAGGGCAGCGGCCGCGCCGTGCTGCTCGATTTCGGGGTGGCCCAGCACCTCGACCAGGACGCCAGCCGCACCGCCGCCGGCTACACCCTGAGCTATGCCGCGCCCGAGCAGATCCGCGCCGAGCGCGGCACGGTGGCCACCGATATCTACGGCTTGGGCGCGCTGGCGCTCAAGCTGTGCACCGGGCGCGCGCCCTTCGAAGGCCTGGAGACCGCCGCCCAGGTGCAGGCCGTGCTGGCCGGCGACCCGCCGCTGCCGCCGGACCTGGACCGCGATCTCGCGGCCATCCTGGCCACCTGCCTGCGCCCACAGCCTGCCCAGCGCTATGCCTCGGCGGAAGCGCTGCGGCTGGACCTGCTGGCCTGGCTGGAGGGACGCCCGGTGCGCGCCCGCGCCGGCGGCCGCCGCTACGTGCTGGGCAAGTTCCTGCGTCGCCATGCGCTGGCCGTGTCCGCCTCGGCGGCGGCGGTGCTGATGCTGGCCGCGGCCACCGGCGTGGCCCTGCAGCAGGCGGCGGCGTCCGAGCGCGCGCGCCTGCAGGCGGTGGCGGAACAGGCCAGGGCCGAGCGCTCGGCGCAGCGCTCGCTGAGCCTGAACAGCCTGTTCAACGAGACCTTGGTCGAGCTGGGCCGGCTGGAGCGCAGCGGCGCGCAGGCCGATCCGCTCGCCCTGCTCGGCTTTGTCGAGACGCGCGCGGCGGACCCGCGCTTCCTGCCGGATGCCCGCGTCGACCTGCTCCACCAGCTCGCCGTGATCCACCACGGCGCCGGCCGCAATGCCCAGGCGCTGGGCCTGCTGGAGCAGTCCGAGACCCTGCTGCAGAGCGTGGCGCCCGAGCATCGCGAACGCGCCTTCGAAGCCGCGCTGTGGCGGCACCGCTCGTCCCTGCTGCGCTGGGAGCAGAGGCCCGAGGAGGCCCTCGCGGCGGCGGAGCGTGCGCTGCAGCTGCTGGCCGGGCTGGACGAGGCCGCCCACATTTCCGACCTGTCGGAACTGCACGACAACCGCGCCAACCTGCTGATGGATGCGGGCCGGGTCGAGGAGGGCCTGCAGCAGCGCCGCGCCACCCTGGCCTTGGTCGATCGCCACGGCGAGGCCACGCGCCAGCGCATGTTCTATGCCGCCAGCAACCTGGCGGTGGACCTGGTGCGCTCCGGCTACGAGGACGAAGGCATCGAACTCCTGCGTGGCCGCATCGAGGGCCTCGAGGCCGACGCCGCGGCGGCGTTCCCGCAGGGGCCGGCGATCCTGATGGTGCAGCTGGCCCGCGCCCTGCGCCTGCGCGGCGAGTCCGCCGAGGCCCTGGACTGGTACGTGCGCGGCATCGAGCTGCGCGAGCAGCACCACGACCCGCGCCACTTCACCTTCCTGCACGGCCGCGCCGAGCGGCTGGTGTTCGAGCTGGAGGCAGGCCGCCCGGCGCGGGAGGTGCTGCAGGCGCTGGATGCGCTGCTGGAGCAGTTCGAGCAGGCCGGCCATACCCAGGCGATCACGCTTGCGGCCCTGCAGGCCTGGCGCGCACGCGCTGCCGCCGAGGCGGGCGAGGCCGCGCAGGCGCGCAGCGCGCTGTCGGCGGCCACGGCGGCACTCGGTGGCCTGCCCGAGGGGCAGAGGAATCAACCCATGCCCTGGCTGCAGGTGGTGATGGGCGCGCAGGCGTTGGGCGAGCCCGCGGTGCTCGCAGACGCCCTGCAGGGGCTGGGTTCGGTGCTGGAGCGTTTCCATGCGCCCACGCACCCACTGTGGCTGGCGGCACAGGCGCGCCTGGCAAGGCTCGCCGATCGCCCGGACAAGGCACTCAGCCTGTGCGGCCAATTGGCCGAGCGCCTCCCCGCGGGGCACAGCTATCGCGCTCTGGGCTGCGGCACGGACTGATCCTGGATTCCGCAGTTGACCTCTCCCGACTTCGAGCAAACTTCTGATGTGGTTTGAGTTTAGTGCTGCGTCCGACTTCTCCCGTTGGGTGACGGGCGCGTTCAACTGCGGAATCTAAGCTGATCCATGTCCGCCGGCGACGGCGGAATCCGACCTCGAAGCCAAGCCGCAGCGTCGCGGCGATCCAGCCCAGAGGTCAGAACCATGCGTCGCACCGCCTTCCTGCTGCTGCCGGGCCTGCTGCTCGGCCTGCTGTCCCTGCCCGCCGCCGCCACCGGTGGTTTCTACGAGATCAACGAGGCCTGCAGGTCGATCGGCTGTTTTCCGGGCGACAACCCGGCGACGCCGACCATCGAGATCACCGATGCAGCCGTGCAGAGCGGCATCACCAGTTTTCGGCTGACCAGCCGCCTGGTCAATGACCAGGGCGCGTCGCCGGCAATCCTGATCACCGCCGCCGGCCGCAACATCGATCTCGATCTCCAGGGCCATGAGATCTACTGCGAAACCGATGTCCCCTGCTCGCAGACGGGCGGCTTCGGCGTTCTCATCTCGCCTGCCGCCTTCGCCAATGTGCGCATCCACAACGGCAGCATCACCCGCTTCCATCGCGGCATCCGCGCCGCCAGCAACGTCTATCTCAGCGCCAGCGATCTGCGCATCAGCTCCTCTGCCGAAGACGGCATCGACCTTTTCCGTGGCGTGGTGCGCAACTCAAGCTTGGTCAACAACCGCTACGGCATCTGGGTGCGAGAAGCCGCGTTGATCGAGGGCAACATGTTCAGCGACCAGCGCAATCCCGGCCTGCAGCAGCCCCTGTTCGGATCGACCGGCTTGAGCGGCTCTGCCTGCTCGGCAAACCTGATCGATTACGGCAACGCGGTGCGCAACCTCGGCAACTGCATCGAGATCGGCCCCAATCTCTGCGGCAATCAGCGCTGCGGCTTCGGCGGCCTCCAGGCCTTCGATCCCAGCCAGGCCGGCAGCGATGACAAGTAGGGCCGGAGGGGTGCCGATGAACTCCACGTCCAGCGCGGGCCTCGGGCTGATCCTGGCCTGCGCGCTGGCCGCCGCCGACGCGCAGGCCGGCGGTGCCTGCGGCGCCAACGACCCCACCTACGTGCTGGTCTCGCCGGCCGCGGCTGCGCGCGTGCCGGGCGGCGCAGTGCAGCCGCATGAGATCTACGTGGCCTGCCCGGAGCCCGACATCCTGCTGCCGCTGCCCGCGGCGCAGGCCGCTGGCGCCGGCATCGACGCCATCACTCCCGACCGATTCGATCCGAACGGGGACAGCGTGCTGGTGTCCTTCGATCGCCAGGTCGGCGCATTCCGGCCCGCGGATGTGCTGCGCTGCACGCTGGGGGCCAGCGGCGTGGGAACGGGCTGCGTGCGCGTGTTCGACGCGGCGGCGCGCGGTGTGCCGGCGCATGTCAACGTGGTGGGGCTGGACCAGCGCGGCACCGCGCTCAACCCTCAGCTGGTGCTGGCCTTCGACCAGACCTTCCGCATCGGCGCCACCGTGCTGCGCCCACAGCGGCTCTACACCTTTGCCCAGAACGCCAGCAGCGGCCCGTCCCTGTTGGACTCGTCGGACAACGGTCTTGATGGCGCCACCGGCATCAGCGATTTCAGCCTCATCTGGGACAACCGGCTGGCGCTGGCGCGCGACCGCTGGTCCCGCTCAAGCGGCGGCGGTGGCGTGCCCGGGCCGGCGCGGATCGGGCTGCAGCGCAGCGACACCAGCGAAGTCACCCGGGTCTTCGACCTGGCCGCGCTGGATGCCTCCTGGCGGGCCGCTGGCCTCAGCGGGCTCGGCACCCAGAACGGCGGCCGCGCCAGCTTCGAGTTCGGCAGCCTCAGCGTGCCCGAGACCGCCGGCACCGTCAGCCTTGAGGTGCGCCGACCGATCCCGCCCATGAGCAGCCCGGAGAGCACGGCGCAAGGCACCCTGCGCTACTCGGTGGTGCTGGTGGATGGCAGCGCGATCGCGGGTCGGGACTTCCAGTTCGCCCCGCCTCAGCTGGTGCAGTTCGACCATGGCCAAGCGACGCCGCAGTCGGTGGGCTTCACGGTGATCAACAATTCCATTACCGACGGCAACCGCGTGTTCACGGTGCGCATGACCCCGATCAGCCGCTTTGCCGCACCGGGACAGTTCATGGAAGTGCAGGTGACGATCGTGGACGACGAAGGCGGCGGCGGCGCGATTTTCGCCAACGGCTTCGAATAGGTCTTCACGCCCCCGCGCTTGGCCATATCGGCCGGCGCGGGCACAATCCGGGCGGGCGCAGGCCCGTCCTCGGCACCATCCTGCGCCCGCAACTCTCATTGCGGGGCAACAGCATGCAGCACAGCGCAGAATCGTCCGCACTCGGACAGATCACCGCCATCCTGTCCGCCGCGGGCGACCCCAATCCGCTGGACAGCCTGTTGCCGCTGGTGCACGGCGACCTGCGGCGGCTGGCGCGGGCGCAGCGGCGGCAAATGGAGCCGGGCGAGACCCTGTCCACCACCGCCCTGGTCAACGAGGCCTACCTGAAGCTGCGCCGGGCGGACTACCCGGGGCTGGCCAACCGCGCGCACTTCTTCTCGCTGGTGGCGCGCGCCATGCGCCAGATCCTGATCGACCACGCGCGCTCGCGGCTGGCCGAGGCGCGGCGCATGGACCACGTGGAGCGCGAGCTGCGCGACAAGCCGGCAGAGGACGCGCGCGAGCTGGCCCAGCTGCTGGAGATCGATTCGGCCCTGAGCGAGCTGGAGAAGACCCAGCCACGGCTGGCCGAGGTGGTGCTGTACCGCTACTTCGCCGGCTATTCGGCGGCCGAGACCGCGGAGCTGCTGCAGGTGACCGAGCGCACCATCAACCGCGACTGGCAGAAGGCGCGCGCCTTCCTGAGCCTGGCGCTGGACCAGCCGATGGCCGATGGGGATGCCTCGGCGTGAGCGCGGCTGGCACTGGCCCGGAGTCCCTGCCCGAACGCTTCCGCCGGCTGGAGCCGCTGCTCGACCGCGCCCTGGATCTGGACGGCGCCGAACGCGAGAACTTCCTGCGCCTGTGCCGCGAGATCCATCCGGACCTGTACCCGGACCTGATCAAGGCGCTGGGCGCGGACGGCTCCGACCTGCCGCGGCTGGGCGGGCTGGCGGCTGCGCTCACCGAGGAACGGGCCACCGACCGCCGCGGGCTCAAGGCCGGGCCCTGGCAGCTGCTGGAAAAGATCGGCCGCGGCGGCATGGGCACGGTGTACCTGGCCAAGCGCGCCGACGGCGCCTTCGACAAGCGGGTGGCGGTCAAGCTGCTGCGCCACTCCGACCTGCGCTTCAAGCAGCAGCTGGAGCGCGAACGCCAGGTGCTGGCGCGGCTGGAGCACCCGAGCATCGCGCGCCTGCTCGACGGCGGCGTGCTGCCCGACGGCCAGCCCTATCTGGTGATGGAGCTGGCCGAGGGTCGCGATCTGGACAAGTGGGCGGCGCAGGCGCAGCCCGATCTGGACACCCGCCTGCGCGTGTTCCTGGACGTCTGCGGCGCGGTCAGCGAGGCGCATGCCCAGCTGGTCGTGCATCGCGACCTGAAGCCCTCCAACGTGCGCGTCAACGACGAAGGCCAGGTCAAGCTGCTCGACTTCGGCATCGCCAAGCTGCTTGACGCCGAGGCCGGCCGCGGCGACACCCGCGCGCTGGCGCTCACCCCGGAGTACGCCGCGCCCGAGCAGTTGCGCGGCGAGCCAGTCAGCACCCGCAGTGACGTGTACGCGCTGGGTGCATTGCTCTACCAGCTGCTGACAGGGCGCACCCCGCATCCGGGCTTCGACGGCAACTGGGCCGGCTTCATCAGCCGGGTCTGCGAGGAGGACGCCGAGCCGCCCAGCCGTCATGACACCCGCGAGATCCCGCGGGCGCGCCTGCGCGGCGACCTGGATGCGATCGTGCAGATGGCGCTGGCGCGGGATCCGGCGCGGCGTTATGCCTCGGTGGAGGCGCTGGCCGATGACCTGCGCCGCTACCTCGATGGCCGCCCCGTGCGCGCGCATGCCCCCGGGCTGGGCTATCGGCTGCGCAAGTGGGGCCGCCGGCATGCCCTGGCCGCGGGCCTGGGCGGCGCCGCCACGCTGGCGCTGTTGGCCGGCCTGGCCGGCGTGCTCTGGCAGGCGCGTATCACCGCCGCCGAACGCGATGCGGCGCGGCTGGAGGCGCAGCGCTACGAGACCGTGATGCACCATCTCGGCCTGATGTTTCGCGACGCCGCCGCAGTGTCCGGCGATGCCGGCCAACTGTCGGCGCGCGAGCTGCTGCGCGGCAGCGCCGCCCAAGTGGAGCAGGCTTTCGCCGACGACCCCGCCACCGGCCGTCTGGTGCTGGCCACGGTCGGCGAGCTGTATGTCTACCTGCAGGATTTCGCCTCGGCGCGCCCGCTGCTGGAACGCTTCCTGGAGACCGAGGACGGCAGCGCACCGCCCAGCCTGCGTGCGCAGGTGCTCGGCGACCTGGCCCTGGTCGATATCCGCCGCGGCGAGCCGGCCCTGGGCTGCGAGCGCGCGGAGGCCGCCATCGCCCTGCTGGAGGCCCAGCCGAGCGACCAGCGCCTGGTGCTGAGCAACGTGCTCAACAACTACGGCCAGTGCCTGCGCCTGCTCGGGCGCCCGGCCGAGTCGCTGGCGGCCTACGAGCGCGCCGCGGCCCTGCGCTATGCGGTGTCGGGCGCCGACAGCCCGCTCACCGCCGCCGCGGACCACAACCTCGGCACCGCCTACTACATGCAGGGCCGCAACGCCGAGGCGCGACGCCAGTTCGAGCTGTCGCTCGCCGGCTTCGAGCGCAACGGCCAGGGCCGCAGCAGCCATGCCGGCAATACCCTGAACAACCTGGCGGCGATCGCCTTCACCGAAGGCCGGCTGGAGGCCGCCGCGGACTACTTCGAGCGCGCGCTGTCGGTGCAGCGCGAGGTCAGCGGCGAGTCGGCCGCGCTGGGGGCGCTGACCAACAACTACGGCAAGCTGCTCACTCTGCGCGGCGAGTTGGAGCGGGCCGAGGCGCTGCTGCGCGAATCGCTGGAGCTGCAGACGCGCTTTGTCGGCGCCGACTCGCCCGACGCGGGCTTCACCCACCTGAGCCTGGGCGACCTCGCGCTGGCGCGCGCGCAGCCGGAAAGCGCCGTGCAGTCCTACCAGCTGGCGCTGGGGCTGTTCGAGGGGCGCTTCGGTCCCGACCACCTGTTTTCCGCGCGTGCCCGGCTCGCCGAAGCCATCGCGCTCGCGCGCGCCGGCCGCGCGCCCCTGGCCGAGGCCGCCTTTGCCACCGCCTCCCGGCAGCTGGCGGCCCTGCCCGGCGCGATGCCGCAGCGTCTGCTGGGCGGAGGCCACTGCGCGCGGCTGCTCGAATCCCTGGCCGGACGGCTTCGCAGCGACGCGGCCGATCGCGAGGCCTGCGCCGCGCTGGCGAGCAGCCTGGCCGCTGACCACTACGAGCGGCTGGAGGCCGAGCTGCTGCTTGCGCTGGCGGCCGGCGAACAGGCAGCCGCCTCGCAGCGCCTGCGCCAGGTCGAGGCCGCACTCGGCCCGGGCAGCCCACGCCTGCCCCTGCTGGCGGCCCTGGCCGCGGCGTCGCGCTCATGAGATAGAACCCAAGGGCATTTGCGGGTGGTGGCGGCGGGGTCGAGGATGCAAGGCACGCCCGCCGCCAGCAGCCCCACATCCACGCCGTGAGCCGCTTCCTCGTCTTCCAGCACGTTGCCGCCGAGCCACTCGGCACGCTTGACGCGCTGCTGCGCCGGCGTGGGCATCGGCTGCGCTTCGTCAACTTCTGGCGCGACCCGCATGCGCGCCCCCGGCTGGAGCGCTACGACGGCCTGATCGTGCTGGGCGGCGCCATGAACGTGGAGGAGCAGGCCCAGCGCGAGCATCTGCGGATCGAGCTGCAGTGCATCGAACACGCGCTGGCGCGCGGACTGCCGGTACTCGGCATCTGCCTGGGTGCGCAGCTGCTGGCCCACGCCTTGGGCGCGCCCGTGCAGCGCCTGCCGCGGCCGGAGATCGGCTGGCATCGGGTCGACACCACCGAGGCCGGGCGGGCCGATCCGGTGCTGGCGCCGCTGGGCCAGGGCGCCCCGGTGTTCCAGTGGCACAGCCGCGGCTATGCGCTGCCGGCAGGAGCGGTGCGGCTGGCAAGCTCGCGCGACTGCCCGGAACAGGCCTTCCGCTACGGCGCCACCGCCTACGGCCTGCAGTTCCACCTGGAGGCCAACGCCGACCTGGTGCGGCGCTGGCTGGCCACCCCGGCCTACCGGGCGGAGCTGGCCTCGCATCGTCCCGCGCAGGACCCGGCCCACATCCTGCGCGACACCCAGCGACTGGTGCACGCCCAGCAGGCGCGGGCGGAGGCGGTGTTCAATCGCTTCCTCGACCTGCTCGGCCCGGCGCCGCGCGGCACGGCCACGCTGGGTCCTGCCTGGTCGCCCTGGCTGCCGCGGCCGAGCCTGCCATCGCTGCCGCTGGCCGGGCGCGCCTAGCGCGGTGATTCGCACTTGGCGGACCGTAGCTGCGAGCAGATTCGTGTGGCTGGCAAGGCGCGACGACGAGCCATGGCAGCGCTACGGCGAGGAGGAGGGACGCCGCCAGCCGCGCAAAGACGCCGCAGATGCGTTCGCTCAAATGCGATCCACTCCACTAGACGCAGCCCGTTCGGGCGCCCTGCTTCACAGACGTATCGCATCTGCGACAATGCGCGCGGTGGCGCCAACAGGGGGGCGGCCACCCTCCTTTCCCCACGTCGGAACCGCCATGAGCAGATCCCGCTTTGCCGGGCCAGCGCCGCTCGCGCTGGCCCTGTCGTCCCTGCTGCTGGCCAGCAGCCTGCACGCGCAGACCCCCATCCGCGCCGACCAGCCCGCCAGCGGCCGCCTGGACGCCAGCTCGCCGCGTGCCGAGGACGGCACGCCCTACAACCTCTACGAATACACCGGCCGCGCGGGCGAGCGCCTGCGCATCCGCATGGAGTCCAGCGACTTCGACAGCTACCTGGCGGTTGGCAGCGTGGCGGCGCCGGGTTGCTCGGACGATTGCGCGGTCGACGACGACAGCGGCGGCGGCCTGAATGCCGCGCTGGCCTACACCGTGCCGGCCTCGGGCAAGGTGCAGATCCGCGCCAACAGCATCAACTCCAATGCGGTGGGGGCCTACACGCTCAGCGTGACCGTGGCGCCGCCGCCGGCGCCGGCGCGTCCGCAGGCGCTGCGCCTCAACACCGACATCGAAGGTCGGCTGGGCGACGCCTCGGCACGCGATGCCGAAGACCGCCCGCATGATCTGTGGACCGTCTCGGGGCGTCGCGGCCAGAGCGTGCAGATCCGTCTGGACTCGGACGATTTCGACGCCTACGTCGAGTTCGGCCGGATCGAGCGCAACCAGTTCATCAGCCTGGCCAGCGACGATGACAGCGGCCCGGGCCTGAACGCCCGCCTCAGCGTCAATCTCGATGGCAGCGGCCGCGGCGTGGTCAAGGTGACCAGCCCCAGCGGCAACGCCGCCGGCAGCTACCGCCTGCGCGTGGGCGACCCGCTGCCGCAGCGGGAGATCGTGGTGCAGACCGTGCCGGTGGGCGAGTCGATCCGCGGCCAGCTGGACGAAAACGATCCCTTCGACGACGAAGAAGCCCGCTTCGACGTGTTCCGCATCGAGGGCCGTCCCGGCCAGCGCGTGGTGGCGCGCCTGCAGAGCGAGGACTTCGATCCGGTGCTCAAGTGGGGCCTGTTCGAAGGCGAGCGCTTCCAGCAGGAAGCCTATGACGACGACGGCGGCGGCGGCACCACCGCCCAGCTCAGCCTGACCCTGGACGAGGATGGCGTCGGCCGCCTGGTCGCGATCGGCCTGATGGGCGGCCAGGGCGGCTACACCCTGTCGGTGGTGGCGGCGCCGCGCACGACCCCGGTCGAGCGCTGAGCAGGGCCGCGCGCCGTCCCGCGCAGGCGGGGCGGCGCCGGCTTGCATTTGTTGCGAATTTTGACGAGCATTCGCACCGCCCGATCATTCCGGATCGGGCGGTTTTGATCCGCATCATTCATTCCACCCTGAGCGGGCAGCGGCCCGCATGGAGCACAGACGATGGACCGCAGACACTTCCTGCTGGCCGCGGGCGCCTTTGGCGTCGCCGGTCTCGCCCAGGCCAGCGAAGGCCGCCTCGGCAACATGCTGGGCGCTGCCCGCAAGGGCGCCGCAGCCGCCAACCTCAGCGATGAGGAAGTGCGCGCCTACGGTGCGCAGATGGTCACCTACGCCGACGCCCAGCATCGGGTCGCCCCCGCGGGCAACAGCTACGCACAGCGCCTCGCCGCGATCACCCGCGGGCTTGAGGAGGACAACGGCCTGCGCATGAACTACAAGGTCTACCTGGACCCGCAGATCAATGCCATGGTCACCCCCGACGGCAGCGTGCGCGTCTACAGCGGCCTGCTGGATGCCTTCAGCGACGACGAGATCCGCTTCGTGATGGGCCATGAGATCGGCCACGTCGCCCACAACCACACCCGCAAGCGCCTGCAGACCGCGCTGGCGGCCAGCGCCGCCCGCGACGCCGCGGCGGCCTCGGGCAGCGGCCGCGTGGCGCAGCTGGCCGACAGCCAGCTCGGCGGCCTGCTGGAGCGCGTCATCGCCGCCCAGCACTCGCAGGGCAACGAGCGCGAGGCCGACGACTACGGCATGCAGTTCATGGCCCGCCGCAACTACGACCGCCGTGCCGCGGTGAGCGCGCTGGACAAGATGGCCGCGATGGGCGGCGGCGGCGTGTCCTGGCTGAGCACCCACCCGGATCCCAAGCGCCGCGCCGACCGCATGCGCAAGCAGGTCGGCTGAGGCTTCACGGAGCGCTGGAAAACGAAAGGCCCGGACACGTCCGGGCCTTTCGCATTGAAGCGTCGACGAACTGGCGTGGGCTCAGAAGCTGTCCGCAGGCACCCGCACGAAGCCTTCCATCAGGATCCGCGCGCTGCGGCTCATGATTGCCTTGGTCACGATCCACTCGCCGTTCTCGCAGCGCGCCTCGGCGCCGACCTTCAAGGTGCCGGACGGATGCCCGAAGCGGACCACGCTGCGTTCGCCGCCACCGGCCGCGGCATTGACCACGGTGCCGGGGATCGAGGCCGCGGTCGCGATCGCCACGGCGGCCGTACCCATCATCGCGTGGTGCAGCTTGCCCATCGACAGCGCGCGCACGCGCAGGTCGATCTCGTCGGCACGCACGGTCTTGCCGCTGGAGCTCACGTAGTCAGCCGCCGGAGCGACGAAGGCGACCTTGGGCGTGTGCTGGCGCTTGGCGGCTTCTTCCGGTGACTGGATCAGGCCCATGCGCAAGGCTCCGGCCGTGCGGATGGCCTCGAAGCGCGCCAGTGCCGCGGCATCACCATTGATCTCGCCCTGCAGCTCGCTGCCGCTGAAACCGATGTCAGCGGCGTTGACGAACACGGTCGGGATGCCGGCGGTGATCATCGTCGCCTGCAGCGGACCGATGCCGGGCACCTCCAGCGTGTCGACGAGGTTGCCGGTCGGAAAAAGCGCGCCGCCGCCCTCGCCTTCGCCCTCATCTGCTGGATCAATGAACTCCAGAACGATCTCGGCCGCCGGAAAGGTCACGCCGTCGAGTTCGAAGTCACCGGTCTCCTGGACCTGCCCGTTCGATACCGGAACATGCGCGAGAATCGTCTTCCCGATGTTCGCCTGCCAGATCCGCACCACGCAGACCCCGTCGTTCGGCACGCGGCTGGCATCGACATAGCCGGCCTGCAGCGCGAATGCGCCGGCGGCGGTCGAGAGGTTGCCGCAGTTGCCCGACCAGTCGACGAAATCGCTGTCGATGGAGACCTGGCCGTAGAGGTAGTCGACATCGTGATCCGGCCCGGCACTCTTCGACAGGATCACGCACTTGCTGGTCGACGAGGTCGCCCCGCCCATGCCATCGGTGTGCTTGGCGTAGGGGTCGGGGCTGCCGATCACCCGCTGGAACAGGCGATCCCGCGCTCGGCCCGGCACCTGTGCGGATTCCGGGAGGTCTTCGAGGCGGAAGAACACGCCTTTGGAGGTGCCACCGCGGTAGTAGGTGGCGGGGATGCGGAGTTGGGGGGCGTGGGGCATGGTCAGTCCTTGAGTCTTGAAGACGTCGCTCCCCTCTCCCCCTGTGGGAGAGGGGTCGGGGGAGAGGGGGTTGGCTCGCCGAGCGCTTGGAGGATCACCTCAAGCACAGCCTCGGTTTCCTTGAGAATCTGATCATTCCAGAAACGAAGCACTCTGAAGCCTTCCGATCTCAGCCAAGCATCACGAACTGCATCTCGCGTTGATTCAGCATGTTGCCCACCATCCGCCTCGATCACCAGCTTCGCACCGAAGTGCACGAAGTCGAGGATGTAGGGGCCGAGAGGCTGCTGTCGCCTGAACTTCTGGCCTTGGAACCGGTGTGCCCGCAAGTGACGCCAGAGGACGCGCTCCGCATCGGTCAGGTTCTGCCGCAGTTGCTTGGCGAAGTCGCGAGACTCCATCCCCCTCTCCCCAACCCCTCTCCCACGAGGGGAGAGGGGCTTATGTGTTGGTACGGCCCAGTCCACAACAAGTTCTACCGCTAACTGCGCGACAGGCGCTTCAAACCTTCAAGACCGCAGACGGTTCCAGCATGTGCGCAGAACGTAAGCGCAGTGCGGCGGACCACCAGCACATTCATTGCCGCCCCTATCCCACGCCTAGCGACTGCCGAGAGGGTCGCAACGCCCTCAGTTTGACTCCCCTCTCCCCTGGTGGGAGAGGGGTCGGGGGAGAGGGGGCAGGTCGCGGCAATCCTCCAGAAGCGCCTTGGTGCCTTGGTACCGCAGCGTCACGGAGTCCCAGCAGCGGTACATCAAAGAGCGCCGAGAGCCCCTCACCCTACCCCCGCCAGAAAATCCTGCGCAAACCGCTGCAGCACACCACCCGCCTCATAGATCGACACCTCCTCCGCCGTATCCAGACGACAGCGCACCGGCACCTCGACGCGCTCGCCGTTCCTGCGGTGGACAACAAGGGTCAGCATTGCACCCGGCGTGCGCTCGCCGATCACGTCGTAGGCTTCCGTGCCGTCGAGGCCCAGCGTCAGCCGCGTGGTGCCGGCCAGGAATTCACAGGGCAGCACGCCCATGCCGATCAGGTTGGTGCGGTGGATGCGCTCGAAGCCCTCGGCGACGATGGCCTCGACGCCGGCCAGGCGCACGCCCTTGGCCGCCCAATCGCGTGAAGAACCCTGGCCGTAGTCGGCGCCGGCGATGATGATCAGCGGCTGGCCGCGCTCCATGTAGGTCTCGATGGCTTCCCACATGCGCATGACCTGGCCCTCCGGCTCGACGCGCGCCAGCGATCCGCGGCGCACCTTGCCTTCGGCGTCGCGGACCATCTCGTTCTGCAGGGTCGGGTTGGCGAAGGTGGCGCGCTGCGCGGTCAGGTGGTCGCCGCGGTGGGTGGCGTAGGAATTGAAGTCCTCTTCCGGCAGGCCCATTTTCGCGAGGTACTCGCCGGCCGCGCTGTCGAGCAGGATCGCGTTCGACGGCGACAGATGGTCGGTGGTGATGTTGTCGCCCAGCACCGCCAGAGGGCGCAGGCCGGTCAGCGTGCGCGGCTTGGCGAGTGCGCCTTCCCAGTAGGGCGGGCGGCGGATGTAGGTGCTCATCGGTCGCCAGTCGTACAGCGGGCTGACCTTCTCGCCGGTCTCCAGCTTCAGCTTGAACATCGGCTCGTAGACGGCGCGAAACTGCTCCGGCTTGACCGCCTGCTTCACCACCGCGTCGATCTCGGCATCGCTCGGCCACAGGTCCTTCAGCAGGATCGGGGTGCCGTCCTCGCGGTGGCCCAGTGCGTCGCGCTCGATGTCGAAGCGGATGGTACCGGCGATGGCATAGGCCACCACCAGCGGCGGCGAAGCGAGAAAGGCCTGCTTGGCGTAGGGGTGGATGCGGCCGTCGAAGTTGCGGTTGCCGCTGAGCACGGCGGTGGCATACAGGTCGCGCTCGATGATCTCCTGCTGGATGGCGGGGTCCAGCGCACCGCTCATGCCGTTGCAGGTGGTGCAGGCAAACGCGACGATGCCGAAGCCGAGCTTCTCCAGTTCGGACTTGAGCCCGGCCTCTTCCAGGTAAAGCGCGACGGCCTTCGAACCCGGCGCCAGCGAGCTCTTCACCCAGGGTTTGCGCGACAGGCCCAACGCATTCGCCTTCTTCGCCAGCAGTGCGGCGGCGATGACGTTACGCGGGTTGGAAGTGTTGGTGCAGCTGGTGATGGCGGCGATGATCACCGCGCCGTCCGGCATCAGGCCTTCCGCCTCCTGCGCACGCGCTGCTTCAAGATTGCCTGCGATGCCGCGCGCGGTAAGCTCGGACGTGGCCACGCGCGCATGCGGGTTGGAGGGCCCGGCCATGTTGCGCACCACGCCGGACAGATCGAAGTGCAGGCTGCGCTCGTAGGTCGCAGTCGCAAGGTCGTCGGCCCACAGGCCGGCTGTCTTGGCATAGGTCTCGACCAGGGCGACCTGCTCGTCGCTGCGGCCGGTGAGCCGCAGGTAGTCCAGCGTCTGGCCGTCGATGAAGAACATCGCCGCGGTCGCGCCGTACTCCGGCGCCATGTTCGAGATCGTCGCGCGGTCGCCCAGCGTGAGCGCGGCCGCCCCTTCGCCACGGAACTCCAGATAGGCACCGACCACCTTGGACTTGCGCAGGAATTCGGTCAGCGCCAGCACGATGTCGGTGGCGGTAATGCCCGGCTGCGGCTTGCCGGTCAGCTCGACGCCGACGATCTCCGGCAGGCGCATCCACGAGGCGCGGCCCAGCATCACGTTCTCGGCTTCGAGCCCGCCCACGCCGACCGCGATCACGCCCAGCGCATCGACGTGCGGGGTATGGCTGTCGGTGCCGACGCAGGTGTCGGGGAAGGCCACGCCGTCCTGGACGTAGATCACCGGCGACATCTTCTCCAGATTGATCTGGTGCATGATTCCGTTACCCGGCGGAATCACATCGACATTGCGGAAGGCGCGCTTGGTCCAGTCGATGAAGTGGAAGCGGTCCTCGTTGCGGCGGTCTTCGATGGCGCGGTTGCGCTCGAAGGCATCGGGCACGTAGCCGCCGCATTCCACGGCCAGCGAGTGGTCGACGATCAGCTGCACCGGCACGACGGGATTCACCTTGGCCGGATCGCCGCCCTGGTCGGCAATGGCGTCGCGCAGGCCGGCCAGATCGACCAGCGCGGTCTGGCCGAGGATGTCGTGGCAGACCACCCGCGCCGGGAACCAGGGGAAGTCGCGCTCGCGCTTGCGATGCACGATCTGCTCCAGGCATTCGCGCAGGATCGAGGGCTCGCAGCGACGCACGATGTTCTCGGCGTGCACGCGCGCGGTGTAGGGCAGGGTCGCCCAGGCGCCCGGCTGGATCGCATCGACCGCCTCGCGGGCGTCGAACCAGTCGAGGGCGGTGCCGGGGAGCGGTTTGCGGTGGTCGCTATTCATGGGAGTAGAGCCGGGATTGGGGATTTGGGATTGGGCTGCGGTGGAGCCTGCATGGATGTCGGCAGAGTGGAGCGCTAGTTCGATACCTGCTTCTTGAAGCCGACGTGGCTGTCGGCGTAACCCAGGCCGCGGTAGAACCGATGCGCGTCGATGCGGCTGGAGTCAGAGGTCAGCTGTAGCAAACTGCATCCACGCTCGCGTGCACGCGCCTCACAGGCCCGCATCAGCTGCGCGCCGAGTCCCTGGCCGCGCACATCGGAAGCGATTCGTACCGCTTCGACGTTGCAGCGCCAGGCGCCGCCGCGGCTCAGGCCGGGGATGAAGCTGAGCTGGGCCATGCCGACGATGCGGCCATCGAGCTCGGCCACCAGAAGCTGCTGGTTCGGGTCCGCGCTGATCGCGTCGAAGGCCTTGGTGTAGCTGGGGTTGGCAGCGTCGAATTCACGGTTCTTGCCGAGGGTGTCGTCTGCGATCAGGGCAATCAGGGCCGGGAGGTCGGAGCGGTGAGCCGTCCTGAAGCCCAGTAGCATGGCTTGTGCGGCAGTCGAAGCGGCTTTAGGGCTTGAAGTCATGCGCATCTCCGAAAGCCATGTCGTGATTTGCAGGCAGCGCTCCGCCCGGACGCTCACCCCAACCCCAGCTTCGTTTGGGCTCCCCCAGCCATGGACTGCCACTGGCAGTCCGTGACTGGGATCGCTCCACGGGGAAATGGGCTCAGCAGCGCGGGCATCGCGGCGGCGTGGCACCAGCGAAACGGAGCGGGTTTGCTTCTAACGAATCCCGAATCCCCATTCCCGAATCCCCGATCAGCTCCGCTGATCGATAGGCACAAATTTCAGATCCTCCGGCCCCACATAGTTCGCGCTGGGACGGATGATCTTGCCGTCGATGCGCTGCTCGATCACGTGCGCGCTCCAGCCCGAGGTGCGGGCGATCACGAACAGCGGGGTGAACATGGCCGTGGGCACGCCCATCATGTGGTAGCTCACCGCGCTGAACCAGTCGAGGTTGGGGAACATCTTCTTGATGTCCCACATCACCGACTCCAGGCGCTCGGCGATGTCGTACATCTTGGTCGAGCCGGCCTCTTCCGACAGTTCCTTGGCGATCTGCTTGATCACCACGTTGCGCGGGTCGGAGACGGTGTAGACGGGGTGGCCGAAGCCGATGATGACTTCCTTGCGCTCGACGCGGGCGCGGATGTCGGCCTCGGCCTCGTCCGGCGTCTCGTAGCGCTTCTGCACTTCGAAGGCGACCTCGTTGGCGCCGCCGTGCTTGGGCCCGCGCAGCGCGCCGATGGCACCGGCGATGCAGCTGTACATGTCGGAGCCGGTGCCGGCGATGACGCGGCCGGTGAAGGTGCTGGCGTTGAACTCGTGCTCGGCGTAGAGGATCAGCGAGGCATGCATGGCGGCGACCCAGCTCTGCTTGGGCTTTTCGCCGTGCAGCAGGTGCAGGAAGTGGCCGCCGATGCTGTCGTCGTCGGTCTCGACCTCGATGCGCTTGCCGTTGTGGCTGTAGTGGTACCAGTACAGCAGCATCGAGCCCAGCGAGGCCATCAACTTGTCGGCGATGCCGCGCGCATCGGGGTGGTTGTGGTCGTCCTTCTCCGGGGTGAGGCAGCCCAGCACGGACACACCGGTGCGCATCACATCCATCGGGTGCGCCGACGGCGGCAGCTGCTCCAGCGCGGTCTTCAGCCCCGCCGGCAGGCCGCGCAGGCTGCGCAGTTTGGTCTTGTAGGCCTGGAGCTCGGCGCGGTTGGGCAGCTTGCCGTGCACCAGCAGGTGGGCGATCTCCTCGAACTCGCAGGTGCGCGCCACGTCCAGGATGTCGTAGCCGCGGTAGTGCAGGTCATTGCCGCTGCGTCCGACCGTGCAGAGCGCGGTATTGCCGGCGGTGGTGCCGGACAGGGCGACCGACTTCTTGGGCTTGAAGCCGGGGGTGGCGGGGGCGGTGGATTCGGTCACGGGCGTCTCCGTTGACAGTGGATACAGGGCGCGCTGGCGAGGCTCCGCCGCGCGAGGTGCGGAATGCGCTTACTGCTTGGCCTTGGCGAACAGCGCATCCAGCCGCTGCTCGAAGGCGTGGTAGCCGATGGCCTCATACAGCTCCATGCGCGTCTGCATGGTGTCGA
The DNA here is from genome assembly GCA_029853055.1 of Scenedesmus sp. KT-U. Lineage (NCBI taxonomy): Eukaryota > Viridiplantae > Chlorophyta > Chlorophyceae > Sphaeropleales > Scenedesmaceae > Scenedesmus > Scenedesmus sp. KT-U. Next base: position 53,225 of record JARWLF010000013.1, on the reverse strand, counting down.
CCACGTTCTTCTGCGTGCCGTCGCGGCGGATCGCGGTGTAGACGTTCTCGGCGGCCTTGTTCATGGCGCGGAAAGCCGACAGCGGGTACAGCACGATGCCGACGTCGGCGCCGGCCAGATCGTCCACGGTGAACAGCGGGGTGGAGCCGAACTCGGTGATGTTGGCGAGGATCGGCACCCCCACCGCGGCGGCGAACTGCCGGTACATCGCCAGCTCGGTCATGGCCTCGGGGAAGATCATGTCGGCACCGGCCTCGACGCAGGCCACCGCGCGCTCGATGGCACGGTCCAGGCCTTCCACCGCCAGCGCGTCGGTGCGCGCCATGATCACGAAGTCGGGATCGGTGCGCGCATCCACCGCGGCCTTGATGCGGTCGACCATCTCGGCCTGGCTGACGATCTCCTTGCCCGGGCGATGGCCGCAGCGCTTGGCGCCGACCTGGTCCTCGATATGCATGGCACCGGCGCCGAACTTGATCAGCGACTTCACCGTGCGCGCGACATTGAACGCGGAGGGTCCGAAGCCGGTATCGACGTCGACCAGCAGCGGCAGATCGCAGACGTCGGTGATGCGGCGCACGTCGGTGAGCACGTCATCCAGCGTGCTGATGCCGAGGTCCGGCAGGCCCAGCGAGCCCGCGGCCACGCCGCCGCCCGACAGGTAGATCGCCTTGAAGCCAGCGCGCTTCGCCAGCAGCGCATGGTTGGCATTGATCGCGCCCGGCAGCTGCAGCGGCTTCTCGCTGGCGACGGCGGCGCGGAACTTGGCGCCGGCGGAGGGGTGGCTCATGGGGGATCCTTGGCTTTGGGTGTTGACGTTGCACGAGCACTGGAGGCCCGCGACCTGGCAATAGGGGCAATCAAGAGCCATGCCAAGCGTCGCAGTCGGAGGGCCATCCTGCAGATGGCTGTTTTGATTGGAGAATCCGCGGGCCAGTGGGTGCTCCGCACGCCAGACGTTTCAGTTTCTGCGACACCACGTCGCGCCATGCGACACAACTGAAACACACCAACCGCCGGCGACCCAGCCTCGGCAACCCGAGTCGTCTCGCCTAGAATCCAAGTCCAGCTGATCCCGTCCGCGGACGGGAATTCGCCAAGGATGGCCAAACGCATCGCCAAGGAAGCGCCAGGGACTTCACCGGGGCTTTCCACCGGCCATCCTCCTGATGTTCGCGCCTTTACGAACCCCTGGGAGGTAGCCCCACATGCCGCGCCCTGCGTCCCCATTACGCACTCGAAGCACCGCGTTCTACAGCCGAGTGGCGATCGCGTTTGCCCTTTTCGTTCTCGCCGCCCTGTTGGGCGCTTCGCCGGTCAGTGCGCAGGCGCCGGTGAGCAACGTCGAAAAGCTGGTTGCAGGCCGCGATCACAGCTGCCTTCTGACAGCGGAGGGTGGCGTCCACTGCTGGGGTTCGAACACCAACGGTCAGCTCGGCAATGGCGGCACCGGGGGTTGGAGTGCGTTTGCTGCCCCGGTTGTCGGGCTGGAGTCGGGCGCAACCGACATCGCCAGCGGCGAGTTCCACGCGTGCGCGGTCACCATGCTCGGAGGCGTCAGGTGTTGGGGCGCGGGACGAGGTTCGGGGCCAGGCACGCCTCTGGACATTTCCGGGCTCCCCGGAGTCGTGGTCTCCATCGCCGCCGGCGAAAACTTCACCTGCGCACTGCTGGATTCGGGCGAGGTGAGGTGTTGGGGTGACAATTTCTCCGGGGAGCTGGGTGATGGCGGCGTGGTTGGCAGCTCGGCGGTGGCGGTCAGCGTCGCGGGGCTTCCCGGCCCCATGCAGTCCATCGCGGCGGCGGGGTCGTCCGCGTGCGCACGCGACGCCGCCGGCACCACGTACTGCTGGGGCAGCAATTCCCAAGGGCAGCTGCTCCTGCCCAGGCCTCCCAACGTCTATGTCTCGGCAACGCTGGTCAGCACCGTGGACGCCAGCTTTGGCGATCTCCGGCTTAGCTTCTGGCACGGCTGCGGCGTGCAAGGCGGCGCGGCGCTCTGCTGGGGAGAAAACTCGGAAGGCCAGCTGGGCGATGGGACCACGACGCGGCGATTGGAACCCACCCAGGTCATCGGGCTGACCGCGGGCGTGTCCAGTATGGGTCTGGCCCGGTGGCGCTCCTGCGCGGTTCTGGTGGATGGCAGCGCGCGCTGCTGGGGCGACAATGCCAACGGCGAACTGGGGGATGGCACGACCATCTTCCGGCCGTCCCCTGTGACAGTCGTCGATCTGAGCGACGTGCGCTCCATCGCCGCCGGCCTCTTCCACACCTGCGCTCTGCTGCAGTCCGGCGGCGTTCGCTGCTGGGGCGCCAACGCGCTGGGCCGGCTCGGCGATGGCAGCCAGACCGCGAGCCTCACGCCGGTGGTCGTGGTGGCGCGCTCAGTGCCCGACGCGCCAACCGCGGCCACGGCCGTGGCGGGTGACGCCAGCGCGGTGGTGAGCTTCCTGGCGCCGGCGCGCAACGGCGGGCATCCGATTCTCGGCTATGTCGTCACCAGCCAGCCCGGCAACGTGGAGAGCGCGCTCTGCGCGCAGTCGCCCTGTCCCGTTTCAGGCCTGCAGGATGGCACCGAGTACACCTTTACCGTGGTCGCCCGCAACATCCTGGGCGACAGCCCCGCGTCGGCGCCCACCATGCCCGTGACCACGCGCCGCGTACAAAGCCTGAGCTTCGGCACAAACCCCGGGCCCCTTCCGCGCAACACCCCGGCACCGAGCGTAAGCGCTGCAGCCAGCAGCGGCCTGCCGGTGACCTACAGCAGCCTGAGTCCAGCCGTGTGCTCGGTCGACGCAAACGACGGCGCCTTGGCCCTGCTCGCCCTCGGTGACTGCGTGATCGCTGCGGACCAGACCGGCGATCCCGACTACCTGCCAGCCCTGCGAGTGACCCAAACCATCGAGGTCGTGCGCTCGCTGCAAAGCGGTTTCGTCGTCTCGACCGACTCTCCGCTGGTGCTGCTGGGCGGGTCCATCGGGGTGAGCGCTACGGGCGGCCAGACCACTGGTGCGATCAGCTTTGCACTTCAGGCCGGTTCGCCCTGCACCCTCAGCGGCTCCCTGCTGGGGGGCAGCGATACCGGAACCTGCACGGTAATCGCCACCCGCGAGGGCGACGCCGAGTACCAGCCCGTCAGCGCCAGCGCCCAGGTCAACGTCTTCGCGCGCGGGCTCTCGGGCCTGGAAGTGGTGGGCGAAAACCTGAACCCCTCCTTCAACCCGGCAATCGGGCTGTACTCGCTGGGCGTTAGCCACTCCACCCAGCAGATCGCGGTGCGCGCAACTGCACGCGACCCGTCCGCAGCGGTGCTTCTCAACAGCGTCGTGGCTCCGCCCGGATCGGCCATTGCGGTCAACCTGAGCCCGGGTGCCAACGCGCTGCCGATCGTGGTGTTCGCGCAGGACGGCAGCCAACAGAGCTACCAGCTCATCGCCACGCGCAGGTTTTCCCAGAGCATCCAGCTGAACCTGCCCGCCTCGGCAGTGCTGGGAGACGCCCCGCTCGCCCTCAGTGCCGTCGGCGGCGACTCGGGCCAGCCGGTGGTGATGGACAACCGCACGCCGTCGATCTGCGCGATCGACGGCAGCCAGCTTACCCTGCTTGCGGCAGGCAACTGCGAGCTGCGCGCCAACCAGGCGGGCGACGCCAACCATGATCCAGCGCCCGAGCTGATCCGAACGATCGAGGTGCAACCCGGCGTCGATCTTCAGATCAGCGTCGACAACGGCGTGGAGAGCCTGCCGCCACAGGGCCCCGTGGTGTATCGGATCGAGGTCGGCAATGCCGGCCCCAGCCCCGCCGATGGCGCCCTGCTGGGCGTGATCGCTCCGGCGGCGCTCGGCGACATCGAGTGGGTCTGCACCCCGCTGCAGCTGGCGACCTGCCCCGCGCCCTCGGGCACTGGCGTGCCGGCGCTGACGCTGAGCCTGCCGGTCGGCGCGGTGTTGCGCTTTGACGTCGGTGGAGTGTTGAGCGCTGCGCCCGGCGACATCATCCAGTTCAGCGCCAGCGTCCAGCCTCCGGCCGGCACAGTCGAGCGCGCCCCGGGCGACAACTCGGCCACGGACACCGATGCGGTGCTGCCCTTCGGCATCTTCGGCAATGGCTTCGAAGCCGGGGGCAAGGCGCTGCGCATGCAGCAGCTCTGATCGCAGCGCCAGCGTCTCAAGCAGGCGCCTCCAAGGCAGGGCCTCGCGGCGGATCGCGAGGCCCTGCTGTTTTGGGATGTCGCAATGGTGTTTCAATGCGGTTTCCCGATTCGAAACATGCGACATGAGCGCGCACTCCGAACCCACCCGCCTGCCCGTGATCTGGACGGCCTCCGTCTCGCGCCTGTCCCAGCTGCTGCGCGAGGTCACGCCCGAGTTCGACGGCCGCGCCCGCATCGAGAACCTGAACCTCGGCTTTGAGGATGCGGTGCGCCATATCCGCACGCGCCTGCCGCGCGAGCGCGTCGACGTGTTGATCTCGGCCGGCAGCAACGGCGCCTACCTGCGAAACCGCATCAGCCGCCCGCTGGTGCTGGTGCGCGCCTCCGGTTTCGACCTGATGCAGGCGCTGTCGCGCGCGCGGCGTATCGCCGAGCGCATCGGCGTGATCACGCATGAGACCGATCTGCCGGTGTTCGCCGAGTTCCAGCGCCACTTCGGCCTGGACATCGCCCAGCGCAGCTTCACCACCGCCGAGGAAGCGCGCTCGGCCGTCGGCGATCTGGTCAGCCAGGGCGTGCGCGCGATCGTCGGCACCGGGCTGGTCACCGAGCTCGCCGAACAGGCCGGCGTGGCCGGCATCCTGATGTACTCGGCCGACTCGATCCGCCAGGCCTTCGAAAGCGCGCTCGACGTGGCCCGGCCACTGATCGCGCAGGAGGATCACGCTCCCAGCCCGCGCGCGAAGAAGCCCGGCGCGCCGCGGCACGCGCTGGAGGACCTGGTCGGCGCCAGCACCGCCATGATCGAGCTGCGCGAGCAGATCCGCCGCGCGGCGATGAGCCCGGCCACCGTGCTGATCCAGGGCGAGACCGGCAGCGGCAAGGAGCTTGTCGCGCAAGCCCTGCACGGCGTCAGCCCGCGGCGGCGCGGGGCGTTTGTCGCGATCAACTGCGGCGCGGTGCCGGAGTCGCTGCTGGAGGGCGAGCTGTTCGGTCACGACGAAGGCGCCTTCACCGGCGCGCGCCGCGGCGGCCGTGCCGGCCTGATCGAAACCGCCAGCGGCGGCAGCCTGTTCCTGGACGAGATCGGCGAAATGCCGCTGGGCCTGCAGACGCGCCTCCTGCGCGTGCTGGAGGAGCGCGAGGTGCTGCGGGTCGGCGCTTCCACGCCGATCCCTGTAGACCTGCGCGTGATCGCCGCCAGCCACGTCGACCTGCGCGCGGCCGTAGCCGAAGGCCGCTTCCGCACCGACCTGTTCTACCGCCTCGACGTGCTGCGCCTGCGCCTGCCGCCGCTTCGCGAGCGTGGCGAGGATCTACCGACCCTCATTACCAATCTGCAGGACAGCCTGCGCCGCCGCGGCCTGGCACAGCGTGAGCTGAAGTTCAGCGCCGAAGCGATGGGTCTCCTGTCCACCCACGCATGGCCGGGAAACGTGCGCGAGCTTCGCAACCTGCTGGAGCGGCTGCACGCGCAGGTCGATCCGGCGGTGGTGGAGATCGAGGCGAACGTGTTGAGGCGGCTTGCGCCGGAGTTGCACCTAGGCATGGCCACGGCCGCGCGCGATCCATCAGGGCTAGGCGCGACGCTGAGCGGCACGTCGGCGGCGAACGTGACGCCGCGCCGCCCCTCCGATACTGAGCTGCGCGCGCTGCTGGAGCGGCATGGCGGATCACGCACTGCCGTCGCGGAGGCGCTTGGGATCTCGCGCAGTACGCTGTGGCGTTGGCTGGGGAAACGAGAAGGCAGCTGAGGCGAACCTGTCCCGGTACAGCTGGCTCTTCCCCTCTTCCCTTGAGGAGCGAAGCGGGCCGCTCTCAAGTGCCCGGTGGGCGCTTGAGGCCTGATGGGCCCAAGCGGAGCGAAGGACGGGTTAGTGAGAGGGGTAGGCGACTTCCGGCACGGTGTCTTTCCCCTCTCCCCAACCCCTCTCCCACAAGGGGAGAGGGGCTAGAAGCGCCGGGCACTCCCCCGCCGCGATCAGAGAAGTGCCGGCTCTCCTCCCCTCTCCCCTTGTGGGAGAGGGGCGGGGGAGAGGGGTGGAACGCTTGCTGCGAGATTTCGCCCCCTCTCCCCAACCTGCCTTCGCTTCGCTCGGGCTCCAGAGTGCGTCGACTGCCACAGGCAGTCGGCAAGCGCGCTCCCTCGCCTCCCCCAGCGGGAGACGGGCTAAGCTCGCTGCCAGACGCAGGACGACGTGAGATCCGATCATCAATACGCATGCGGATGATTCTCCAGAGCGGCAGCGCACAGCGCTCATCACCGGCGCCCACGGCTTCCTCGCCGGCTTCATCATCGCCGCCCTGCGCGCCCGCGGCTGGCGGGTGATTCGCGGCGTGCGATCGCAGCCGACCGCTGCGGACGAACGCCACTGCGATTTCGCGCAGACGCAGGGCACCGACTGGCACGCCCTGCTCGACGGCGTGGATGCGGTGGTCAACGTCGCGGGCGTTCTGCGTGAGACGCGAACACAGACCTTCGAGGCAATCCACCACACCGGTCCCTTGGCGCTGGCGCGGGCCTGCGTCGACCACGGCGTGCGTGACTTCGTGCAGATCTCGGCGCTGGGCCACCCCGCCGATGGCGAGTTCATCGCCTCCAAGCACCGCTTCGACACCGCCCTGCTGACACTTCCGCTGCGCGCGGTGGTGCTGCGGCCTTCGATCGTCTACACGCCCCGCGGCTCCTACGGCGGCACTTCGCTGCTGCGGGCGCTGTCTGCCCTGCCCTTGGCCGTGCCTCTGCCGGGCGCAGGCGAGTGGCCGGTGCAGCCCTTGGCGGCGGAAGATCTGGGCGAGTTGGTGGCCACCGCGCTCGAAGGCGAGCAGCGCGGCGTGTTCGAAGTCGGCTGCGAACGGCCGATGGGGCTGCGCGACTACCTGCTGCGCTGGCGCGCGTGGCTGCGGATTCCGGGCGCGCGCACGCTGTCGACGCCGCTGTGGGCAGTGGATGCCGCGGTCGCGGTCGGCGAGCGCCTCGGCATCGGGCCGATGGGCCAAACGATGTGGCGCATGCTGAAGCGCGGCAATGTCTGCGCGCCCGATGCACACGCGCGCTTGCTTGAAGCGTTCGGCACCGCGCCGCGCGGCCTGGGCACGGTGCTGGCACATGCGCCCAGCCAGGTGCAGGACCGCTGGCAGGCGCAGCTGTATCTGTTGGCGCCGATGTTGCGCTGGACGGTGATCCTGCTGTGTCTGATCTCGGCCTGGGCAGGTTTCGCCACGCCCGCCGCGCAGATCGAGGCGATGTCCTCCGGCAGTCTGCTCGCGCATCTGCAGCCCGTGGCGCTGGCGCGCTTCGCCGGTGGCGTCGACCTCATGCTCGCGCTGTGGCTGGCCAGCGGCTGGCGCCCGCGCGCGGCGGTGGCTTCGATCCTGCTGCTGGTGCTGGGCTACACGCTGGTGTTCGGCGCCCTGGTGCCCGCGCTGTGGCTGGACCCGCTCGGCGGGCTGGCGAAGAATCTCGTCCTGCTGCCGGCACTCGCCGTGCTGTGGGTGCTGAGCGATCGGAGGTAGGGCGATGGACTATCTGTGGCTGAAGTGGATCCATATCCTGTCCTCGACCCTGCTGTTCGGCACCGGGCTGGGCATCGCCTTCTTCATGTGGGTGGCGCATTTGCGCGGTGACGCACGGGTGATCGCGTCCACGGCCCGCACCGTGGTGATCGCTGATGCCTGCTTCACCGCGCCGGCCGTGGTGCTGCAGCTCGTGACCGGGCTGATGCTGTCGGCGCAACTCGGCTGGCCGGTCGAGGCTTTTTGGTGGCGCGCATCGCTGGTGCTGTTTTTCGTCGTTGGCGCCTGTTGGCTGCCGGTGCTTTGGCTGCAGCTGCGCGCCCGCGATCTTGCGCTCGCCGCGGATCAATCGGGCTCCGAACTTCCTGCGGCCTACCACCGGACCATGCGCGCCTGGTTCTGGCTCGGATGGCCGGCCTTCATCAGCGTGCTGCTGATCTTCTGGCTGATGGTGATGAAGCCGTCCTGAGGCCAGGCTTCAGCCGCCAAGGCCCCCATCCTCGCACTGCCCCGCATAGTCCGGCAGCCGCGGTGCGCCGACGAAGGGCGGTGGTGGGACCTGGGCCTGACGGCGGGTCTGCTCCAGCCAGGGCGAGCCGCGGAAGTGGGTGTCGAACAGAACCTGGGCGCGCGCGTAGTCGGCGTCTTCGACGCCCTCCATTCGGCTGCGCTCGGCGGCATAGCCGAGTTCCTCGGCCATCAGCTGGGACAGCGCGCGGGCGGTGCCGGGCTGGCGCCATTCGTCGGGGATGACGCCGGCGAAGAAGGCGAAGCCGCGCGACTCCAGGGCCCAGTGCCACATGCTGGCAGCGGCAGGATGGCCGCTTTCGAAGGCGCGCAGGAACATGGGCCAGGCCTCCATGCGGTAGGCGTGGAAGAGCTGCGGGTCGCGCACCAGCGACTCGCCGTCGATGCCGACCGCATTGGCGAACTGTTGCATGGAGGGCACGTGGCCGCGCCGGGCGGCGGCCAGGAAATAGCGCGGCGCCTGCTCGATGCGGGCGCCCTCCAGGGCCTCGCAATCGCTGCGCGCGCGGCGGTTCTCGGCCAGCACGCGGTCGAGCTCGGCGGTGCGGGCCTCCAGCTCGGCCTCATCCAGGTCCATCCGCGCCAGCGCGTCGATGGCGCGATCCTCGGTGAAGCTGCCGGTGTTGCGCAGGGTGCGGCAGCGCACCAGCTCGGCGGCGATGCGGCAGGCCGAGGCGGCGTCGCCAGCACGGAAGCGCTCGGCCAGTTCGTCCAGGCGCTGCTGCAGCGGCGCCTGCGGATCGGGCAGCGGCGGCAGGATGGGACGCGGGCCGGCCGCAGCCAGGCGCAGATCCTCGGGCTCGGCCAGCGCGAGATCAGGGGCGGGGGCGGTGAAATCCATGCCCGTGCCGATGGGTGCCTGTGCGGGCGTCGAGTCGGCCCGGGCAAGCCAGAGCCATAGGGCCAGCCCGCAGGCCGCCGCCGCGACCACCGCGATCATCCACGTCGAAGGTTTCATCCTGCTCAGGACCACGCGCAAGGGCTCCGGGTTCTATGGAACCTCTGATCGATTCAGAGGTTCCGCCGACCATGGATGGCCGCCTCGCGAATCAAGCACGCGATGCCTGGTTCGTCGAAGCAGCAACCGGACATGCGCCGGACGCGGCGCGGGCTGGCAAGTCCAGGATGGACTTGTTCAGACCTTCCGTAGGGGCGGCCCCCTGTGGCGGGCACTGGAGCTTGCCACGACGGGCGTCGAAGGCAGCGCGTGGTGCGCCGCAACAGCCTATCCCGTATTCTTGCGCGGTTTACCCACCCATCCTTCAAGGAGCCAGCCATGGGCCTCGAGCTCGTCCCCTCCGGCCGCGACGTGCCGAACGAGATCAACGTCGTCATCGAAATCCCCAAGGACGCCGAGCCGGTCAAGTACGAGGTGGACAAGGACACCGGCGCGATCTTCGTCGACCGCATCCTGTCGACGCCGATGCGCTACCCCTGCAACTACGGCTACGTGCCGCACACGCTCTGCGGTGACGGCGATCCGGCCGACGTGCTGGTGATCCTGCCGCTGCCCCTGATCCCGGGCTCGGTGATCCGCTGCCGCCCGGTCGGCGTGCTGAAGATGACCGACGAGGCCGGCTCGGACGAGAAGCTGCTGGCGGTGCCGGTGGGCAAGGTGTTCGCCGGCTACACCCACATCCAGGACATCGACCAGGTCTCCGGCCACTGGCTGGAGCGGATCGGCCACTTCTTCGAGCACTACAAGGACCTGGAGAAGGGCAAGTGGGTCAAGCTCGAGGGCTGGGGCAGCGCCGAGGAAGCGCGCGCCATCCTGATGGACGCGATCGCCCGCTTCGACGCCTCGGACGACAAGCCCAAGTTCTGAGGCAGGCGATCGGGGCCCCCTCAGCCGCGGACCACGCGGTTGCGGCCGGCCTTCTTGGCGGCATACATGGCCTGGTCGGCGGCATGCAGCAGGGCATCGGCGGTCTCGCCGGCCTCGCCGTCGACCACGCCAAGGCTGGCAGTGCAGCGCAGGGCCTGGCCCTCGCCGCCTGCCAGGGCAAGCGACGCGACGCGCTCGCGGACGCGCTCGGCCAGGCGTTCGCAGGTGCCGGCATCGGCACCGGGCAGGATCAGCAGGAACTCCTCGCCGCCCAGCCGCGCCACCGTATCGCTGGCGCGCACCAGCTGGCGCAGCAGCCCGGCCACGGCCACCAGCACGCGATCGCCAGCGGCATGGCCATGGCTGTCGTTGATCTGCTTGAAGCGGTCGATGTCGACGAAGATGAGGCCGAAGCTCGCCCCCTCCGCGCGTCGACGCAGCAGCTCGGACTCCAGCCGCAGCAGGGCGGCCCGGCGATTGGCGAGTCCGGTCAGGGGGTCGGTCTCGGCGAGCTGCTTCAGCGCATCGCGCTGGCGGCGCAGGTTGCCGAGCCGCAGCATCAGCATCGCGCTGGCGATCAACACGACCCAGCTGGCGCCGGCCACCAGCAACTCGGTCTTCAGCGGCGCGATGGCGTCGGGAGCGAACAGCCCCAGCGCGCCGACCAGACTGATCGGCGCCAGCGCCAGCAGGTTGCCGGAGGCATAGCCCGAGCCGCGCCACATGCGCCAGGCGCTGGCCAAGGCGCCCCCGCCGAAGGCCAGCACGACCAGCAATTCGCCCGCCCAGCCCAAGGCTGGAAGCTGGCCCGCCGGCAGCAGCATGGCGGCGCCCGCCGTGATGGCCAGCGCTGCGTTCAGGCCGCACAGCACCCACCAGGCCGGACCGGGCAGTCGACTGCCAGTGCGTGGGCCCAGCATCAGCTGCAAGGTGCCTGCCCCGACCAGCAGGGGCAGGAAGACCAGCAGCCGCGAACGCATCTGCCCGGTGGGCAGCCAGGCCTCCGGATACCCCGACAGGCCGGTCAACAGCGCGATCCACAGCGCCATCAGGCCGGTGACGGCCGAAAACAGCAGCAGCGCGCGCTCGCGCGCCACCAGCCAGGCGGTGAAGGTGGACAGCGCGATGCCGAAGGTGATCGCCAGCACCGCCACCCGGAACGCGAAGCGCAAGGTGTCCACGTGCTGCACGGCCGAGGGGTTGCCGTGGGTCACCACGGGTGGCCAGCGCGAGAACACCACGCCGGCCGTGCCCACCTCGATCGGTGCGCGGCTGCCGGCCGCCGGCACGAACACGCCGCCCACGCCGGTGCGGAAACGCGAATCCATGCGCGCCCCGTCGCCGAACTGGCCGCAGAAGCTGCGCTCGCCCTGCCGCAGCAGGACGTGGTCGACGCTGGCCCCACCGACCATCACCGCCACCGGCGAGCCGCTCCAGCCCTCCGGAGGCGGCGGGATGCTCAAGCGGCGCAGGTCCAGGCCTTCGACTTCAGGACAGGGGCCGTTCGGGTTGGCGCCCCAGCCCTCGACACTGACGGGTCGCACCACGAAGCCCGAGTGCGAGGAAGTAGCCGCCGCCAGCAGGGCCGGCAGCAGCAGGGCCAGCAGTGCGAACAGGATCGGGGCCGTGGCGAGGCGCAGCCGCCCGGGCCAGCGGGCAGCGAAGCCAGCGCTTGGAGTGCGCGCCGGCAAGCGTCTCAGCCCCGCTCCAGCAGTCGACGCAGGTCGATCAATGCCGCGTTGGCGCGCGAGACGTAGTTGGCCATCACCAGCGAATGGTTGGCGAAGAAGCCGAACGGCGCGCCGTTCAGCACCACCGGGCTGCCCAGCGCGCGCTGGCTGCCCTCCAGCTCGCGGATGACCTGGCGCAGGCTGGCTTCGGCGTTCTTGTCGCGCAGGACCTGGGCGAAATCGTGCTCGGCCGCGCGCAGGAAGTGCAGCAGGGCCCAGGTGCTGCCGCGGGCCTCGTAGAACACGTCGTCGATCTCGCTCCAGGGAGTGCGCGGCAGGGCCGGAAGCGCCTCGGCGGCGCCGTGCTCGCTCTCGCCCGCGCCCCGCTCGCGCGGTGCGGCACTGGCCGAAAGCCTCTGCGAGAGCGAGCCGAGCCGCTTCTCCACCACCGCCAGCCAGTCGGCCAGGTTGTCGGCCCGCGCATGGAACTGCGCAGCGGGACGTGCGTTGCCCGACAGGCGCTGGCCGTAGGCCTCGACATGGCCGATGGCCTTGCGGTACTGGCTCTCCGAGGACGGCAGCAGCCAGCGGTTGCTGGGCGAGGAGAACAGCGGGTCGGCCTCGGCGAGGTCGGGATCCTCCACGCTCTGGCTCTGCGAGCGGCTGAACTCGTTGCGGAAAGCCTTGGCGTAGTCGCGCACCTGCACCAGGGCGCCGAATTCCCAGTTCGGCACGTTATCCATCAACACGCCCGGCGGAAGGCGATCGTTGCTCAGGTAGCCGCCACGCTTGTCGAGCAGGGTCCCGGCGACCCCGAGCAGGGCCTCCACGCTGACCGCCCCCACCGCCAGCGGCTCGCCACGGGCGGCGGCCCGCTCCTGCGCCGCATTCACCGGATCGAAAGCCGGCGGCTCGTGGTCCCACCACCACATCAAGCCCAGCACCAGCAGCAGGGGCAGCCCCAGCGCGAGTCCACCGATAGCGAACCAGGTGCGTGTGGCTGGGCCGGGCTTGTTCATGACAGATCCCCTCGCATGCGCTGCAGCAAGGGCTTCAGTGTAGAGCGCGCTTCGGCTCGGTGCCTGCCGTCGTCCGCCGGTCACGCCATGGAGGCAGCCGTTGGTCGCATAGTCCGGAAGGTTGTTGACACCCGCGCAGACCCTGTGATTTGCTGCAGCGCATGAACCGCCTGCCCGCCCGCCGCCGCGACACCGCCCGCACCGCCCAGGTGCAGGCGACCAACGCGCGCATCGCGGCCGCGGCACTCGCGCTCCTCGTACTCGTACTTCTCATTGGCCTGCCACCCGGCGCGGGATAGGAAAGTACGGTCCGAAGACAGCCTGAAAGCAGGCAAGGATCCGAAAACACCGAAAACCCCGCCCCGGCAACGAGGCGGGGTTTTTTCTTGCCTGCCTTCCAACCCTCCACCGCCACCAGGAATCCCCCCGTGCAGAGCGACGCAATCAAGACCGGTCCCGCCCGTGCCCCCGCCCGCGCCATGCTGCGCGCCACCGGCCTGGACGACGCTGCGATCGCAAAGCCGCTGGTGGCGGTGGTTCACACCTGGTCGGACGTCAGCCCCTGCAACATCAACCTGCGCGAGCTGGCCGAGCACGTCGGCATCGGCATCCGGCGCGGCGGCGGCACGCCGATCGAGTTCAACACGATCGCCGTCACCGACGGCATCGCCATGGGCAGCGAGGGCATGCGCGCCTCCCTGCCCTCGCGCGAGGTGATCGCCGACTCGATCGAGTTGGCCGTGCGCGGCCATTGCCTGGATGCGGTGGTGCTGCTGGTCGGCTGCGACAAGACCATTCCAGCGGCGGCGATGGCGCTGGGCCGGTTGAACCTGCCCGGCCTGATCCTCTACGGCGGCACCATCCTGCCCGGCCGCTGCAAGGACAAGGCGATCACCATCCAGGACGTGTTCGAGGCGGTTGGCGCGCATTCCGCCGGACGCATCGACGAGGCCGAGCTGATGGAGGTCGAGAAGGCGGCCTGCCCCGGCGCCGGCGCCTGCGGCGGCCAGTTCACCGCCAACACCATGGCCATGGTGATGACCTTCCTGGGCCTGTCGCCGATGGGCCTGAACGACATCCCCGCACCGGCGCCCGAAAAGCGCGAGGCGGCGCAGGCCTGCGGCGAGCAGGTGATGCGCCTGTTCGCGAGCCAGGGCCCGCTGCCGCGCGAGATCATCACCGCAGACAGCCTGCGCAACGCCGCGCGCGCGGTCTCGGCCACCGCCGGCTCGACCAATGCCGCACTGCACCTGCTGGCGATCGCGCACGAGGCCGGGGTGGCCTTCGACCTGGAGGAGTTCCAGGCGGCATCGGAGGTGCCGGTGATCGCCGACCTGAAGCCCGGCGGTCGCTACACCGCCGCCGAGCTCTACACCATGGGCGGCACCGCCCTGGTCGCACGCGAGATGAAGGCCGCCGGACTGCTGGCGGATGCACCTACCGTCACCGGCCGCAGCTTCTTCGCCGAGATCGACGCCGCACCCGCAGGCGATCCGGACCAGGATGCCGTTCGCCCGCTGAGCCATCCGCTGAAGCCCAGCGGCGGCTACTCGATCCTCTACGGCAACCTCGCGCCCGAGGGCTGCATCGTCAAGCTGGCCGGCCATGGACGCCGCCGCCATGAAGGCCCGGCCAAGGTCTTCGACTCCGAGGACGCCGCCTTCGCCGCCGTGCAGGCGCGCGAGATCCAGGCCGGCGACATCGTGGTGATCCGCTTCGAGGGCCCGGCCGGCGGCCCAGGCATGCGCGAGATGCTGGCCGTCACTGCCGCACTCGTCGGCCAGGGTCTGGGCAACGAGGTCGCGCTGATCACCGACGGCCGCTTTTCCGGCGCCACCCACGGCTTCATGGTCGGCCACGCCAGCCCGGAAGCCGCGCGCGGCGGTCCGATCGCGCAGCTGGCCGATGGCGACACGGTGATCATCGACGTCGATCGCCGCGTGCTGGAAACCACCGCCGACCTGTCGCGCCGCATCCCTGCCCGCATCGCTGCGCGCGTCGACACCGGCGTGCTCGCCAAGTACGCCCGGCTGGTCAGCTCCGCCTCGCGCGGCGCGATCACCACCGGCTGACGCCCCACCCTTCCCTCTCCAACCACCGCACCGCCCTTCCAAGGAACCGACGATGAGCCAGCCGAACACTCCCGCCTCCCTGCCCCGCGTCGCCGTGATCGGCTACGGCAGCCAGGGCCGCGCCCACGCCCTCAACCTGCGCGACTCCGGCGCCGACGTCATCATCGGCCTGCGCCCGGGCGGCCCGACCGAGGCCAAGGCCAAGGCGGACGGCTTCACCGTCAAGTCGCCGGCCGAAGCCATCCGCGAAGCCGGCCTGATCGCGGTGCTGACGCCCGACATGGTGCAGCCGCAGCTCTACCGCGAGCACATCGAACCCAACATCCAGGAGGGTGCCTGCCTGCTGTTCGCGCACGGGCTCAACGTGCACTACGGCGAGATCACCCCGCGCGCTGACCTCGACGTGATCCTGGTCGCGCCCAAGGGCCCGGGCGCGCTGGTGCGTCGCGAGTTCGAGATCGGCCGCGGCGTGCCCTGCGTCTATGCCATCCACGCCGACCGCTCCGGCCGCGCCGAGCAGCTGGCCCTGGCCTACTGCGCCGGCGTCGGCGGCGCGCGCGCCAAGGCGATCAAGACCACCTTCAAGGAAGAGACCGAGACCGATCTGTTCGGCGAGCAGGCGGTGCTGTGTGGCGGCGCGACGAAGCTGGTGCTGGCCGGCTGGGAAACCCTGGTCGAAGCCGGCTACCAGCCAGAGATCGCCTACTACGAGTGCCTGCACGAGCTGAAGCTGATCGTCGACCTGCTCTACGACGGCGGCCTGACCCGCATGCACGAGTTCATCAGCGAAACCGCGCAGTACGGCGACCTGACCCGCGGCCCGCGCGTGATCGATGCCGATACCAAGGCGCGCATGAAGGAGATCCTGACCGAGATCCAGGACGGCACCTTCGCGCGCCAGTGGATCGCCGAGTACAAGGCCGGCAACCCCGAATACCAGCGCCTGAAGCAGGCCGATCTGGACCACCCCATCGAGAAGGTCGGCAAGGCGCTGCGCGCCGAAATGGCTTGGCTGAACGCTGCGCCGAAGTCCGCCGATGCTCCCGCCACCAAACCGCAGGACGCCGCCGCATGAACGCCCGCGCCGCCCACAGCCTGGACGCCCCCGCGGCGTCGGCCGGATCCGCTGCCGCGCCCGCCGCAGCCGCGGCCTTCAAGCCCGCCAAGAACGGCGCCGAACTGATGGCCCGCTGCCTCGAGGCCGAGGGCACCGAGGTGCTGTTCGGCTACCCGGGCGGCGCGATCATGCCTTTCTACGACGCACTCACCGGCTCGTCGATGCGCCACATCCTGGTCCGCCACGAGCAGGGTGCGGCGCTCGCAGCAAACGGCTTCGCACGCGCCTCCGGCAAGGTCGGCGTGTGCGTGGCCACCTCGGGGCCCGGCGCGTCCAACCTGGTCACTGGCATCGCGGACGCGTTCCTGGATTCGGTGCCGATGGTGGTGCTGACCGGACAGGTGCCCACCACCCTGATGGGCACCGACGCCTTCCAGGAGCTCGATGTCTACGGCATGACCCTGCCGATCGTGAAGCACAGCTTCCTGCTGCGCTCGATCGAGGACATGCCGAAGGTCGTCCACGAGGCTTTCCGCATCGCCAAAAGTGGCCGCCCCGGCCCGGTGCTGATCGACTTCCCGAAGGACGTGCAGAACGCGCCGGCCCAGCACCTTCGTCCGCTGCCCGCCTCGGTGCCGGATACCCTGCCGCAGCCGTCGGCGGCGCGCCTGATCGAGGCGATCGCCGCGATCGCCTCGGCCGAACGCCCGGTGGTGTACGCCGGCCAGGGCGTGGTGCTGGGCGATGCCGTCGCCGAGTTCCGCTCCTTCGTCGACTCAGCGCGTCTGCCGACCGTGCAGACCCTGCGCGGCCAGGGCAACCTGCCACCGGACCACCCCTACCTGATCGGCATGCTGGGCATGCACGGCACGCGTGCGGCGAACACCGCCGTGCAGGAATGCGACCTGCTGATCTGCGTCGGCGCGCGCTTCGACGACCGCGCCACCGGCAAGCTCAGCGAGTTCGCGCCGAACGCGCGGGTCATCCACCTGGATGCCGACCCGGCCGAGATCAGCAAGCTGCGGCACGCCGACGTGCCGCTGTACGGCGATCTGCGCGACTCGCTGCGCGGCCTGGCCGCTGCGCGCGGCAACTGCGAGGAGTGGCATCAGCGCTGCCAGCGCATGCGCGCCCACTGTGCGCCTCGCTACGACGCGCCGGGCAAGGGCGTTTACGCCCCGGCCCTGCTCAAGCGACTGTCCGAGCTGGCTCCGCCCGACACCGTGGTCGCCTGCGACGTCGGCCAGCACCAGATGTGGGTGGCCCAGCACTGGCGCTTCCATCACCCGCGCAACCACCTGACCTCGGGAGCCTTGGGCACCATGGGCTTCGGCCTGCCGGCGGCGATGGGCGCGCAGTTCGGCTGCCCGGACCGGCCGGTGGTGCTGGTCTCCGGCGACGGCAGCATCATGATGAACATCCAGGAGCTGGCCACCGTCGCGCGCTGCAAGCTGCCGATCAAGATGGTGCTGCTGGACAACAGTTCGCTGGGCATGGTCCGGCAGTGGCAGGAGCTGTTCTTCGCGAAGAACTTCAGCGAGATCGACCTCTCCGACAACCCCGACTTCGCCGCACTCACCCGCGTGTTCGGCATCCCCGCCGTGCGCCTGGAGCGCCGCGAGGACACCGAGGCCGCGCTGCGCGAGCTGATGGCGACACCGGGTCCGGCCCTGCTGCACGTGATCATCGACGCCCGCGCCAACGTCTGGCCGCTGGTGCCGCCCAACCACAGCAACGCCACCATGCTGGACGAGACCGAAGCCCATGCGATTCCGGCTTGACCTGACCCTGCGCCCGGCCGAAGGCGCGCTGCTGCGCGTGCTGGGCACGGCCGAGCGCCGCGGCTACACGCCGCTGGCCATCGAAGGCCAGCGCCAGGGCGACGACGAGGCCTGGCGCCTGCAGCTGACCCTCTCCGGCGAACGCCCGCCCGAGGGCCTGTGCCGGCAGATGGAGAAGCTCTACGACTGCCTGAAGGTGGAGGTGGCCGAATGTCCCTGAGCCTCTGGTACAACGGCGACATCGTCCGCGTCGACGAGGTCGGCATCCACCCGCTGGCGCACGGCCTGCACTACGGCACCGGCGTGTTCGAGGGCATCCGCGCCTATGCCACGCCCGATGGCGCCGCGGTGTTCCGCCTGCGCGATCACCTCGAACGCATGGCGCGCGGCTGCGAGGCGCTGGGCATCCGCTTCTCCATCGACGAGTTCGAGGCAGCGACGCTGGCAGTGCTGCGCGCGAACCGGCACCGCGACGCCTACATCCGCCCGCTGGCCACCTATGCGCGGGGCGGCCTGGGCCTCGACGTGGAAGTGCTCGGCGAGGACATGCTGGTGGCCTCGATGCCGTGGAAGCCGCATCTCGGCAGCGAGCGGGTCAGGCTCACCCACAGCCCCTACCGGCGCAACACGGCTGCAGCGATTCCGCCGCTGAAGCTCTGCGGTGCCTACGTCAATTCGATCCTGGCCAAGCGCGAGGCGACGGCGCGCGGCTTCGGCGAGGCCCTGTTCACCGATACGCAGGGCCTGGTGGTCGAGTGCACCGGCGAGAACGTGTTCATGGTCAAGGACGGCCGCGTCACCGCGGTCGAGCACGCCGACGCCCTGCCCGGCATCACCCGCGCCACGGTGATCGAGTTGGCGGGCGCGGAGTCGCGCCCCGTATCGCTGGAAGAGCTTGCAGACGCCGACGAGATCTTCCTCACCGGCACCTCGGCGGAGATCGCCCAGGTCGGCTGGCTGGACCGGCGCGAGTTCGGCGCCAACCCGATCAGCCTTGAGCTGCGGCGCCTGTACGAGCGGGTGGTCACCGGCCAGGAGCCCAGCCGCAACGACTGGCTGACGGCGTACTGAAGCAGGCGTCCAAAAAAAACCGGCAGACACAAGGTCTGCCGGTTCGAAAAGCGCCAAGGACAGGGAGGGAGGTTGTCCTCGGGCTGTCAGCCGCCGCGGCAAGCCGCGGCGGCGGACGAGGGGGGCGCGGGGGCCGCCCTGGTTCGTGCGTGGATCAGGCGGCCTTCTTGGGCGCAGCCTTCACCACCGGACGCGCCACAGCCTCGCTGGCGACGTCGAAGTTGGTCTTGGCCAGGTTGGCCAGGGCCTCGGAGGTCCGCAGGTTCTGGCCGACGATCTCCTGGCTGACGGCGATCAGGTGCTCGGAGGCATCCTTCACGAAGCTCATGGTCTTGGGCAGCAGGGACTTGGCGGCTTCGAGGTCACGCACCTCGGCGGCTTCGGTCGCGAACGCCGAAGCGGCGCTCAGGCGGCCTTCGAGGGCCTTGACCTGCAGCGCGGCGAGGGCTTCGAAGTGCTCCACGGCGATCGCATTCGCACGCAGGGCGGACTCGGTCAGCTGCTTGGTGTACTGGCTGAACTGGGCGTTGATCTGGTCGAACATGGCGCTCTCCTGGGCTGAGCGGTTGGGTGTGGACAGAGCCTAGCCCAGCTTTTGGTGCACCGCAACATCACCGGGCGGGCATCCAAGATTGTGTTTAACCAGCATTCAGTAAAATGCTTGACACGAAGCCGCTTGACTGATCCTCCATACCCCTGCGTAGGGCACTCAGGGGCCGCGGTAGCGACAGCCGGAGGTGCAGGTCTCGTGCACCACCACCATCGAGAGTTCGGGCAGCGCGGGCTTCAACTGCTCCCAGATCCAGATCGCCAGCCGCTCGCTGGTGGGGTTTTCGAGCCCGGGCACGTCGTTGAGGTAATGATGGTCCAGCCGGTCGTAGATCGGCTGGAAGGCGGCCTTGATGTCGCTGAAATCCATCAGCCAGCCGGTATCTGGATCCGGCTCACCCTCGACATGGATTTCCACGCGGAAGCTGTGGCCGTGCAGGCGGGCGCATTTGTGGCCGGGCGGCACCTTGGGCAGTCGGTGTGCCGCCTCCAGGGTGAAGACCTTGAAGATTTCCATGTCAGGCTCCGTAAACGACACGGGCCCCGCTCGCGCGGGGCCCGCAGGTGGCGCATCAGGCTCGCAGCTTACGCCGCGAACAGCGCCTTCATCTTCTTCATGGCTGCCGCCTCGATCTGGCGGATGCGCTCTGCCGAAACGCCGTACTCGTCAGCCAGCTCCTGCAGGGTGATCTTGCCGTCACCCAGCCAGCGGCGCTTGACGATGTCGCGCGAACGCGCGTCGAGGCTGGCAAGACCCTCGCGGAGGATTTCCAGGCGGTTCTCTTCCTCGTCCTCGGCGGCGTAGACCAGCGAGGGATCCCCGCCCTGCTGCACCAGGTAGGCGGCAGGCGCGGGTCGGGCGTCATCGTCCGAATCCGCCGGCGCGTCGAAACCGATGTCCTGGCCCTGCAGGCGCGCCTCCATCTCCAGCACCTCGGACTCGGGCACGTTGAGATCGCGGGCGATCGTCTTGACCTCTTCGTGGTTCATCCAGCCGAGGCGGCGCTTGCTCTTGCGCAGGTTGAAGAAGAGCTTGCGCTGGGCCTTGGTGGTGGCGACCTTGACGATGCGCCAGTTGCGCAGGATGAACTCGTGCATCTCGGCACGGATCCAGTGCACGGCGAAACTGACAAGGCGCACGCCCTGGTCGGGGTCGAAGCGCTTGACGGCCTTCATCAGGCCGATGTTGCCTTCCTGGATGAGGTCGGCCAGCTGAAGGCCGTAACCGTTGTAGCCGCGGGCCACGTGCACCACGAAGCGCAGGTGCGAGAGCACCAGCTGACGGGCGGCGTCGAGATCCTGCTCGGCCTGGAAGCGGCGGGCCAAGGCCTGCTCGTCTTCAACGGCAAGCACGGGGATGCGGTTGACCGTGCTGATGTAGGCGTCCAGCGTGCCGATGGCACTGGGGATCGGCAGGTTGTTTGCCACCAGAGCGTGCGACATGGCGTTCTCCATGGGGCGATTTTAGCAGTCTAGGCCTGAGAGTGCTAAACCGTGGGTGAAGTTCCCGACAGGCCGATACCGGACTTGGTTGATGTAAATGGGGTGGACCGGCGCCGTTTCAAGCCGGCATCGCACCCAAGGCCTCGCGCGGCGGCAGCCGCCAGTCCACCGGGCGCTCGCCGCGGCCCTGCAGGTAGCGATTGGCGGCCGAAAAGTGTCCGCAGCCAAGAAACCCGCGGTGTGCCGACAGCGGCGAAGGGTGCGGCGCACGAAGCACGGCGTGGCGGGTGCGGTCGAGGATCCGCCCCTTGGCCTGGGCATAGCTGCCCCAGAGCATGAACACCAGGCCCTCGCGCTCGCGGGCCAGGCATTCGATGACAGCGTCGGTGAAGGCCTCCCAGCCGCGGCCCTGGTGCGAGCCTGCCTGCCCGGCCTCCACGGTCAGCACCGCGTTCAACAGCAGCACGCCCTGCTGCGCCCAGGGCAGCAGGCAGCCGTGGTCGGGCGGAGTGATGCCAAGGTCGCTCTGCAACTCCTTGAAAATGTTGCCAAGCGAGGGCGGTACGGCCACGCCGGGCGGCACCGAGAAGCTGAGTCCGTGGGCCTGGCCGGGCCCGTGGTAGGGATCCTGGCCGAGGACGACCACCTTCACCGCGTCGAACGGGGTGGTGTCGAGTGCCGCGAAGATCTGCGCGGGAGGCGGGTAGATCCGGGCGCCGGCGGCGCGACGCTCCAGCAGGAAGCCACGCAAGGACTGCATCTGCGGCGACAGCAGGGTGTCGGCCAGACGCGACTTCCAGCTCGGGTGCAGGCGCACCCGCTCCAGCTCCGCGCTCAAGCCCCCTGAACCTTCTGCCGCATCAGCCGCCCCACCCGCAGCTGGAACAGCAGCTTGGTGACCAGCAGGCGCTCCTCGATGGGCTTCTCCACCAGGTCATTGGCGCCGAGGCGAAGCAGGGCCGACTGGTTCGCCGGATTGTCGTCGCCTGTCATCACCAGGATCGGCAGCTGGGCCTTGCCATAGCCGAAGCGCCCACGCACCTGCTCCAGCAGGTCATGGCCGGTCATGCCGCCCTTCAGGTAGACATCGGTCAGCACCAGGTCCACGCCAGGCACGCGACCGGCATCGGCATGCGCCTGAAGCTGCTCCAGGCCGTCCTCGACGCTGACCACGTGGCTCACCTTGAGGCCGTGCTTTTCCAGCATGCGGCGGGTGGCCACCGCCACCACCTTGCTGTCCTCGACGTAGAGCACCTCGCCGCCAACCTCGTCCTCGGGCCGGACATAGCCGCGGATGAAGGCGCCCAGGGCCGCGAAGCCAAGCGACTTGTCGAAGTAGTCGGTGACGTCGTCGGAGAAACTGCGCTGCACAAGGCGCTCGTTGACGTCGCCGGACACCACGATGATCGGAATGAAGGCCTGCGGGGCGTGCTCGCGAACGTAGCGGGCCAGCTGCAGGCCGTCCATGTCGGGCAGGCGCAGGGCGGTGGTGACGAGGTCGATGACGCCGTTCTGCAGGGCCGCCTGGGCCTCGCCGCCGGTTTCGCAGGACACCACCTCGACGCCGGGCAGCTCGGCGCGCAGCACCTGCTCGATCAGGCGCCGCACCACCTTGGACCCGTCCACCACCATCACCCGTGGCGTTTCCGAGCTGATGTGGCGGGTGATGCTGGCTCCGCTCATGCCGGCCACCGCGAGGCGGCGACCGAGGCCGCCGGCTCGGCCAAGCTCCGATACCTCCGGGCTTCCGCGACGCCGCGGCCGGGACGCCCGCACGTCCAGCGCGCAAGCGCTTGGTTCAGCGCTTTGCTGGCGCTTCCGCTGTCAGTGCGCATCGACTGTCCTCCCCGATTCCACGTGTCGCAGGTGATGGCCGACTGCAAGGAATGCGCCCAGCCACCCCAGGCCGGCAGCGCCGGCCAGCACCGCAAGGCCGTCGAGGATACTGAATCCGTGCAGGCGGAACCCACTTCCGTAGCTTTCGGCAAGTGCAGCGGCCGGACCGGACAGCAGCGCCACCAGGGTGGCAAGCACCGTCAGCGCCAGCAAACCGGCACCCAGCCCGTACCAGGCCCCCAGATACAGGAAGGGACGCCGCACGAACCCCGCGGTGCCGCCGAGCAGGCGGATCACCGCGATCTCCTCGGCGCGCCCCTGCACGTCCAGCCGCACCGTGTTGCCCACCACCAGCAGGGCGCCCAGCACCAGCAGCGCGGTCAAGGCCTGGGCGAAACGCTGGCCGAGGCCAAGCCAGCCATCGAGGCGCTGGCGCCAGAGCGCGTCGTGCTGGACCAGCTCGACCCCGGGCAGGGCCTCGAGCGCGGCCACCAGGGCAGCGGGATCGGCTCCGGCCTCCGGCACCACCTCCAGAACCGCAGGGATCGGATTGTCCTCCAGCAGGGCCAGCGCCTCGGCAAAGCCGGCCATGGCGCGGAACTCCTCCAGGCCCTGCTCGGGGCTGCGCAGGCCAACCGCGGCCACCCCGGCAAGGTCTCGCGCCGCCTGCAGGCCTCGGTCGACCGCCTCGGGTTCCAGATCCACCGCCAGGAACACGCCGATCTCCCGCGCCTGTTCGACCGCACCCGACAGCTTCTGCAGGTTGCCGACCAGCAGGCCCAGGGCCAGCGGCAGGGCCAGCGCGATCGCCATCACCCCGACCGTGAGCCCGCTGGCGAACGGCCGAGCCCACAGCCGGCCCAGGCTGGAGACCAGGCTGTAAAGATGCAGTTGCAGCCAGTTCTGCAGCCGCCCGGACAGTGGCGAAGCGCCCGGGGCCGGGCGCGGGCTGGCGGCCGGGCGACGGCGGCGGTTGCGGCTCATGCCTGCGGACCGGGGCGGAAGTCGTCGACCAGCCGGCCCTGGGCCAGCACCAGCACGCGTTTGCCCATGCGTCGCACCAGGTGCAGATCGTGGCTGGCCACCAGCACGGCGGTGCCCTGCGCAGGCAGGTCCGCGAACAGGCCCATGATGTCCTCGGCGAGCTGCGGGTCCAGGTTGCCGGTCGGCTCGTCGGCCACCAGCAGCGGCGGCTGCGCGACGATGGCGCGGGCGATGCCGACCCGCTGCTGCTCGCCGGCCGACAGGGCCAGGGGCGAGCTGCGCTCGCGCGCCAGCAGGCCGACCCGCTCCAGCGCCGCGCGCACCCGACGCTCCAGCTCGGCACGCGGGGTTCCGGCGATCAGCAGCGGCAAGGCGACGTTGTCGAACAGGCTGCGATCCAGCAGCAGGCGGTGGTCCTGGAAGACCATGCCGACCCGGCGCCGCAGGTAGGGCACCTCGCGCGGCGACACCTGGGCGAGGTTGCGCCCTTCCAGCAGCACCTGCCCCCGCGAAGCGCGCTCGCTGAGATGGATCAGCTTGAGCAGGGTGCTCTTGCCGGCACCGGAGTGGCCGGTGACGAAGACCATCTCGCCGCGGCCCAACTCGAAGCTGAGTTCGCGAAGGGCCTCGTGGCCACCGGCATAGCGCTTGACCACGCCCTCGAAGCGCAGCAACGGAGCGGGCTCGGCGGCGGACGCACGGACGGCGGCAGGCATCAGCGGATCAGGGTGTTGATCTGGAAGATCGGCAAGAGTATGGCCAGCACCACGAACAGCACCAGCCCGCCGACGAGGAGGATCACACCCGGACCAAGCGCGGCCATGGCGACGCCCAGGGCGGTGTCCAGCTCGCGCTCCTGCTGGGATGCGGCCTCGCCGAGCATGGCGTCGAGCCGGCCGCTGCGCTCGCCGCTGGCGATCAGGCGCAGCGCCACCGGCGGGAACTGGCCGCTGTCGGCCAGCGCCCGCGACAGCGCCTGGCCTTCGCGCACGCGCAGGCTGGCACGCGCCAGCGCCTCGCGCAGCAGCTGGTTCTGCACCACCTGGCTGGCGATGTTGAGGGCTTCCAGCAGGGGCACCGCCGCCGAGGTCAGCAGGGCAAGGGTGCGGGCGAAACGGGCCGTGTCCATCGCCCGCGCCAGACGGCCCCAGACCGGGATGCGCAGGCTCGTGCGATCCAGGGCGGCGCGCACCGCCGGCCGGCGCAGGGCCAATGCCAGCCCCAGCACGATCGCCACCAGCACCAGCAGCAGGGCGCCGCCCCAGGCCTCGATGAAGGCCGACAGCGCCACCAGGATCCGTGTCGGCAGCGGCAGCGCCTGGTCGAACTGGCTGAACACGCCGATCACCTGCGGCACCACCCAGACCATCAGCGCCGCCACCACCGCGATCGCCACGGTCGACAGCAGCAGCGGATAGGTCAGCGCCAGCAGCACCCGGCGCGACAGCGCGTCGCGGCTCTCGGCGTAGTCGGCCAGCCGCAGCAGCACGGCATCGAGCTTGCCAGCCGCCTCGCCGGCCGCCACCGAGGCACGGTAGAGGGAGGGAAAGGATCCCGGGAACTCGGCCATCGCCACCGCCAGGGTGCTGCCCTCCAGCACCCGCGCGCGCAGGGCCATCACCTGGCTGCGCAGGCGGCCCTCGCTGCCCTCGGCCAGTGCCGCCAGCGACTCGTCGATCGGCAGGCCCGAGGCGACCAGGGTGGCAAGCTGGCGCATCAGCAGGGCGCGTTCGGCACCGCCGATGCGGCGGGCACCTCGGGCAGCGCCGCTGCGGGTTTCCTCGACGCTGAGCGGATTCAGCCCGCGCTCGCGCAGCTGGCTGCGGGCGGCGCGCGCGGTGTCGGCCTGCAGCACGCCGCGCGCGCGGCGGCCTTCGGCATCGAGCGCGCTGTACTCGAAGGCAGGCACGGCCGGTGTCCGGATTCAGCGCGGCGGCAGCGGCCGGCCGACCTTGAGCTGCAGCGGCCAGCGCACCCGGCGCGGCTGGGCCGGATCGCCCCAAGCTTCCGCCATGGCTTCGGCGACCTGCAGCACCGGATCCTCGCCGTGCTTCAGCAGATAGGCCTGGCTGGCCGACCAGCTGCGCAGGTAGTCGAGGTACTGACCCAGGTCCATGTCCTGCTCGATGGCGAAGCGCGGCGCCTCGATCGGCTCGAAGGGAAAGCCCAGCTCGACATAGGCGTTCTCGACGTGGCGCCGCTCCGGCGGCCAGTACGGCGCCAGCAGCCCTCGATAGAGCCGCATGAAGACCTGGTCCACCGCCGGCTGCACCACGCTGAGGCCGTAGCACCAGACCGCGATCACCCCATCCTGCCGGAGCACGCCGTAGGCAGCGTCGTAGAAGGCCTCCACGTCGAACCAGTGCAGGGCCTGCGCGACGGTGATCAGATCGACGCTGCCGCGCGCAAGCGAGGGCAGCTCGGCCGGCTCCACCCGGTAGTCGATGTTGCTGCGGCCTTCGGCGCGCGCGACCTGGGCGGCGCTGGGGTCGGTGGCCACCACCCGCTCGAAGCGCGCGGCCAGCGGCAGCGCGCACTGGCCACTGCCACAGCCGACGTCCCAGGCCAACTCACGCTCGCCCGGCAGGCTGGCCAGCCAGTCGAACAGCGCATCCGGATAGCCGGGGCGGGCCGCGGCATAGAGCCCGGCGTGGGCGGAGAAGTGGTCTTTGAACATGGCGCGGAGTCTAGCCCGGATAGTCGGCGACCGGGCGCCGCGGTGGCAGACTGACCGCCCCTGCCTGCAACGATCCCGCCATGAGCAGACTCCACCTGCGCGCCGCCACCTCCGCCGACCTGGAGCACCTGGTCGAGTTCAACGCCGCGATGGCACTCGAGACCGAGGCGCTCGTGCTGGACCGGGAGCGCCTGCGTCGCGGCGTGGCGGCCCTGCTGGCCGAGCCCGCGCGCGGGCGCTACCGCGTCGCCGAGCTCGATGGCCAGGTGGTGGCTGCCCTGCTGCTCACCTTCGAGTGGAGCGACTGGCGCTGCGGCGACTGGTGGTGGATCCAGAGCGTCTACGTGCGCCCGGAGGCGCGCCGGCGCGGCGTGTTCCGCGCGCTCTACCGCAGCGTGGAAGACGAGGCCCGCGCCGATACGGGCGTCTGTGGCCTGCGCCTGTACGTCGAACGCGACAATGTCAGCGCCCAGAACACCTATGCCAGCCTCGGCATGGCCGAGACGCACTACCGCATGTACGAGGCCGGCACGCGCGACCGCTGAGGCGGTCGCTCACGCCAAGCGCACGCACGCTTCACTTTGCCTGCGCCGTGGTGAAGGGCCCTTGGCATCCATCAAGACAGGGCTCACCGAAAAAGCACGGGGGTTGAACATGTCCATGCGCAGACTCCGCCGCAACCGCAGTGCCGCTGCGGCTGCCTGTCCTCGCATGACCTGTCCACCCACCGAACGGAGTCCACCATGCTCAAGCGTCTGATGTTCATCACCGCCGCCCTGCTCGTCGCCCCGCTGGCCCTGGCCGGCAATCACGGCAACCACGGTGGCTACGGCGACAAGAAGGCCGGCACCATCGTCGAGGTCGCCGCCGGCAACCCCGATTTCTCCACCCTGGTCGCCGCCGTGCAGGCCGCCGGCCTGGTGGACACCCTGAGCGGCGAGGGCCCGTTCACCGTGTTCGCGCCCACCAACGCCGCCTTCGAGAAGCTGCCGGCCGGCACCGTCGAGAACCTGCTGAAGCCCGAGAACCGCGAGCAGCTGGTTGCCGTGCTGACCTACCACGTCGTCGCCGGCAAGGTGAAGGCGGCCGACGTGGTCGGCCTCACCGAAGCCAACACCGTCAACGGCAAGGCCATCAGCATCGACACCAGCAACGGCGTGCGCATCAACAACGCCACCGTCACCGCCACCGACATCGCCGCCAGCAATGGCGTGATCCACGTGATCGATACCGTGATCCTGCCGTAAGCGCGCTTAGTAGGCGCTGACAGGGAAGCCCCGGGGCGTGCGCTTCGGGGCTTCTTCTTTGGGATTGGGGATTGGGGATTCGAAGAGCCGCGCACCGCTTGCGCCCCCCAATCCCCAATCCCCAATCCCCAATCCCCAATCCCCAATCCCCAATCCCCAATCCCGGCCTCTCAATGCCTTCGAAGCGCGGCGTCGAGCTCGGTCATCGCATCCGCGCCCTCGATGTCGACCAACTCGGCCGGCACGCCGTGGGCGGCCAGCACGGCCTGCCACTGGCGGGCGCGCATCTGCCGCATGCGGGCCAGAGACGCCGGCGCCATGCCGAGCACATCGGCATCCGCCTGCAGCACGGCGGCAGGCTCGAGCGCGATCCGCACCTCGCCCTCGGCGTACAGCGCAGGTGGCTCCTGCTCCACGCTGACCGCCTCGCGGCCCTGTGGCGCGAACAGCGCGGCCTCCAGCAACGTCCACACCGGCGCCAGACCGGCATGCTCGTACTGCAGCGCTGTCATGGCACAGAGATCGTGCAGGCTCAGGTAGCGCACGTGCTCCAACGGCAGCTCGAAGGCCTTCTGCAGCGCCAGCGCGGTGGCGGCCCCGGCCATGCCCTTCTCCATCAGTTCGGCCTCCATGCGCTGTCCGACCGCGGCGATGCGGTCAGAACGGCCGTGCAGCACGAATGGAACGAGCCGCAGTGGGCCGCCGCGCAGGGAGGGGTCGGGCTGCAGTGCACGTGCCGGCATGCGTCCGGCGCTTGCCCACAGGCCGACCACGCGCGCCGCGCTGCGCTCGCCCGGGGCACCCACCAGCAGGTCGGCCAGCGCGGCATGCACCGGCCAGCCGGGGCGCAACAGCTCGGCAGGGTCGAAGGCCGCGAATGCGAGACCCAGGTCCAGCGCCTGCGCTTCCGGCAGCAGCCTCTGCAGGTCGATCAGCACCTGCTCGATCAGGGGATCGGCGGCGGCCTGGTCCAGGCAGTCGCGGCCGGCGGCGAACCGTACCGCCTCGTTCTCCGCCGCGGCTGGGCTGACCTCCAGCGCCAGCGCGCCGAAGCAGTTGAGACTGTCTTCCATGGGTTTTCCGGGCAGTGGAGGGCGTGTGATGGGCGGGTCCGAGGGCGGCGAGCGCTAAAGCTTTCGCTCGGAATCGCTGCGCTATTATCGACCGCTCGACCCAGATGACGGCATGAAGCGCATGACCAGCCCCCGCTCCGTCCGCCCCGTCGGCATTCTCGGCGGCGTCCGCATTCCCTTTTGCCGCAACAACACGGCCTATGCCGATGTCGGCAACCTCGGCATGTCGATCCGCACCCTGGGCGCCCTGGTCGAACGCTTCGGCCTGCACGGCAAGCAGCTGGGCGAAGTGGCGCTGGGCGCGGTGCTCAAGCACAGCAGCGACTGGAACCTGGGCCGCGAGGCCACCCTGTCCTCCGGGCTGTCGCCGGCCACGCCGGGCATCACCCTGCAGCGCGCCTGCGGCACCAGCCTCGACACCCTCATCCATGTGGCCAACAAGATCGCGCTCGGCCAGATCGACTCCGGCATCGGCGGTGGCTCCGACACCACCTCGGACGTGCCGATCAACGTCAGCCGCCCCCTGCGTCGGCGCCTGCTGGACGCCAACATGGCGCGCTCGGCCGGCGATCGCCTGCGCGCCTTCCGCGGCTTCTCCCCGCGCGAGCTGAAGCCCGAGTTCCCCGGCGTCGGCGAGCCGCGGACCGGCAAGAGCATGGGCCAGCACTGCGAGCTGATGGCCAAGGAGTGGGGGATCGCGCGCGCCGAGCAGGACGCGCTGGCCGCGGCCTCGCACCACAAGGCGGCGGCCGCCTACGAGCGTGGTTTCTTCGAGGACCTGGTGGTGCCCTTCCGCGGGGTCAGCCGCGACAACATCCTGCGCGCCGACACCTCGGTCGAGAAACTGGCCACGCTGAAGCCGGCCTTCGACAAGCTCTCCGGCCAAGGCACGTTGACTGCCGGCAACTCCACCCCGCTGACCGACGGCGCCGCCGCGGTGCTGCTGGGCACGCAGGAGTGGGCCGAGGCCAACGGCTTGAAGGTGCAGGCCTGGCTGGTGGATGCGCAGGTCGCCGCGGTCGACTTCGTGCACGGCGAGGGCCTGCTGATGGCGCCGGCCTGGGCGGTACCGCAGATGCTCAAGCGCCACGGCCTCTCCCTGCAGGACTTCGACTTCTACGAGATCCACGAGGCTTTCGCCGCGCAGGTGCTGTGCACCCTGCGGGCCTGGGAGAGCGAGGCCTTCTGCCGCGACAAGCTGGGCCTGGACGCGCCACTCGGCAGCATCGATCCGGCCAAGCTCAACGTGGTTGGCAGCTCACTGGCCTTCGGCCACCCCTTCGCCGCCACCGGCGCGCGCATCGTCGCCACCCTGGCCAAGCTGCTGGAGGAGCGCGGCAGCGGCCGCGGCCTGGTGTCGGTGTGTACGGCCGGCGGCATGGGCGTGACCGCCATCATCGAGCGCTGAATACGCGTTCCAGCATGCGCAAAGCCCGCCGAACGGCGGGCTTTCGCTTTTCAGCGACGCATAGGGCTCAGCGCCCCATCACGCTGAGGCCGTAGTAGCACGGCGCGCTGCTGCAGGCGTACATGGTGACGGTCAGCTGGAACTTGCCGCTCCAGCGCGGCGTGATGCGCAAGACCGGGGCATCGTCGTCCAGCTCGTCCTCGGCGACGAGGTTGCCGTTCTCGTCATGGAGCTTGAGATCCAGGTCCGAGCAGTCCTGGTCGCACACGCCAACGATGAAGTATTCGCGGCCGGACTTCAGCTCGAAGCTGTAGTCGTCGCTGGCCTGGTTGCCGAGCAGGTCGTAGTGGTCGTCGAAGGCGCGGCTGTAGCCCTCGGCCTCGGCGATCGCCTTGACGGCACCGAGCTGGGCGCGCACCACGGCCTCGTACTCGTTGGCCTGGGACACCGGGGCCGCGGCGAGCAGGGCGAGGGCACAGGACAGGGCGAAGGAGCGGATGGCGGACATGTTCACCTCGGGCAGCGGGGGAAGCGGGCACGCCCGTGGAACGCATCCGCGAGCTGGCGAACTGCCATGCATCGACCGTGCCGCGCCTTCGCGACAGGGGATCAGTCTTCGCGGGTGACCCGCAACACCTCGTCGGCCGAGGTCAGGCCGGCCAGCACCTTGGTCCAGCCGTCGTCGAGGATCGAGGGGGTGTGCCGGCGCGCCTCGCGGGCGAGCTCGGCCTCGGCGGCGCCGGCATGGATCAGGGCGCGCATGGCCTCGTCCACCAGCACCACCTCGTAGAGACCGCTGCGGCTGCGATAGCCGCTGGCGCGGCCGGGCAGCTCGGCGCGCGGCCGCGCGAAGCGGACCTCCGGATCCGCTACCCGGCCGAAGGCGGCGAACTCGGCGGCGCTGGGCGCGTACCACTCGCAGAGGTCGGGGTCGAGCCGTCGCACCAGCCGCTGCGCCAGCACCCCGAGCAGCGAGGAGGACAGCAGGAAGGGCTCCACGCCCATGTCGTGCAGGCGGGTGACCGCACCCACCGCGGAATTGGTGTGCAGGGTGGACAGCACCAGATGGCCGGTCAGCGAGGCCTGCACCGCGATCTCGGCGGTCTCCAGGTCGCGGATCTCACCGACCATCACCACGTCAGGATCCTGACGCAGGATCGCGCGCAGGCCGCGGGCGAAGGTCATCTCGACCTTCGGGTTCACCTGGGTCTGGCCGACCCCGTCCAGGTAATACTCGATCGGATCCTCGACCGTGAGGATGTTGCGGGTGCTGTCGTTGAGCCGCGACAGCGCCGCGTACAGCGTCGTGGTCTTGCCGGAACCGGTGGGGCCGGTGACCAGCAGGATGCCGTGCGGACGGTGGATCAACCGATCCACGTGGCCCAGCGTCGCCGGATCCATGCCGAGCTCGGCCAGATCGAGGCGGCCGGCCTGCTTGTCGAGCAGGCGCAGCACCACGCGCTCGCCGAAGCCGGCCGGGATGGTGGAGACGCGCACGTCGACTGGCCGGCCGGCAATGCGCAGGCTGATGCGGCCGTCCTGCGGCAGGCGCTTCTCGGCGATGTCGAGCTTGGCCATCACCTTGATGCGGCTCACCACCGGCTGTGCCACCGCCTTCTGCGGGCGCAGCACCTCACGCAGCACGCCGTCGACGCGGAAGCGCACCAGCAGGCTGTGTTCGAAGGGCTCGAGATGGATGTCGGAGGCGTTCTCCTTCACCGCCTCGGTCAGCAGGGCGTTGATCAGGCGGATGATCGGCGCCTCGTCCTCGCTCTCCAGCAGGTCCTGCGGCTCGGGCAGGGCCTCGGCCAGCTGGTTCAGGTCCAGCCGTTCGTCGAAATCGGCCGCCACCGCCATCGCCTCGTCGGCGCCGCCCTCGTAGAGCCGGC
The DNA here is from genome assembly GCA_029853055.1 of Scenedesmus sp. KT-U. Taxonomy (NCBI): domain Eukaryota; kingdom Viridiplantae; phylum Chlorophyta; class Chlorophyceae; order Sphaeropleales; family Scenedesmaceae; genus Scenedesmus; species Scenedesmus sp. KT-U. Next base: position 21,427 of record JARWLF010000013.1, on the reverse strand, counting down.
GCAGCAGCGCATCGAAGGCGTCCGGCTCGTAGCGGCTGAGCTTCAATGGCCGGCCCAGATGGCGGCGCAGCTCGGCGATCACTTCCGGCGCCACGCCGCGGCGCCAGGCGACTTCGGCCTGGGCTTCGTCCAGCGTCAGCACGGCGGCGCCGTGGCGACGCGCGAAGCCGAAGCCCGGGCGCTGCGGCAGGCTCACGGCCTCGGCGACTCCGGCTGCCGCTGCGGGGGCGGAGGATTGCGGAACAGGTCCACCGGCAGCTCGGGCAGCAGCGGCTGGTGCTCGCCGCCGATGCGGCTCTCCGAGCGCTCGCGCACGCGCAGCTGCTCGGTGCGGATGTAGTTGTACTTCTCCGAAGACACCGCGGCCTCGGTGGCGGCATCGCGCAGGATGGTCGGGCGCAGGAACACCACCAGATGCCGCTTGCTGCGGGTGGCGGAACGGCTCTTGAACAGCTTGCCGAACAGCGGGATGCGCGAGACGCCGGGCACGCCCTGCACGTTCTCTGTGGTCTCCTCCGAAGTCAGGCCGCCCAACACCAGCAGGCCGCCATCAGGCACCAGCACCGTGGTCGACAGTTCGCGCTTGTTGGTGATCAGGTCGATGGCGCCCGAGGCCTGCGGCGCCAGGGCCGACACCTCCTGCCGCAGGACCAGCCGCACCGCATCGCCCTCGTTGACGTGCGGGGTGACCGTGAGGATGACACCGACATCCTTGCGCTCGACGGTCTGGAAGGGGTTGGTGGGCTGGCTGGAGCCGCCGTTGGAGGCGGTGTTGGTGAACTGTCCGGTCAGGAAGGGCACTTCCTGCACCACCTTGATCTCGGCCTCCTGGTGGTCGAGGGTGACGATGCTGGGGCTGGACAACACGTTCGCGCGGCCATCGCCGCGCAGCGCCTTCACCAGCGCGCCGAGCTGGAAGATCGTGTCCTCCGATCCGGGCAGGCGGATGGCTCCGCGCAGGTAGCCGACGTTGAGGCCACGACCGCTGACCGCGGCGCGCGGGTCGAGGATCCCACCGACGATGCTGCCGGCCCCACCGGCGCCGGGGAAGTTGGTGCCGCCGATCACGCCGCGGCCGTCCTCGCCGACGCTGGTGCTCTGCCACTGCACCCCCAGCTCCGAGATCAGCTCGTCGCTGAGCTCGGCGATGATCGCCTCCACGTGGACCTGGGCGCGACGCAGGTCGAGCTGGCGCACCACGGCTGCCAGCTCGCGGAACACGGCTGGCTGCGCGCTGATGACCAGGGCATTGGTTTCCGGGTGGGCCTGGATGGTGGCTGCGCGCGCACCGTCCGAACCCGGCGCCTGTCCGGTGAGGGTGGCGGCCACGCCTTCCAGCACCGGCACCAGGGCCTCGGCGCTGGCGTTGCGGAGGTAGACCACCTGGGTCGAATCGCCGCCGTCCAGCGGGGTGTCCAGGTGCACGACCAGGCTGCGCGCACGCAGGCGCTGGGCACGGTCGCCGGACAGCAGCAGGGAGTTGGTGCGCTCGTCCGCCAGCACGCGCGGCGCGGCCTGCGTGGCCGGCGTGGACGACTGTTCCAGTGCGATCAGGGTGCGCGCGATCTCGGCGGCGCTGGCGTGCCGCAGGGGGATGACCTCGATCTCGGCGTCGGCGGCCACGTCGACGCGGCGGATGATGGCGCTGATCCGCTCCAGGTTGCCGGCGCGGTCGGCCACCAGCAGGCTATTGCTGCCGCCGTGCGCGGCCACGTGCGCCTGCTGCGACAGCAGCGGCCGCAGCAGGGCGGCCATCTCGTCGGCGCTGACGTGCTTCAGTTCGATCAGCCGCGTCAGCACCGCATCGGGGCCGCCATCGACCGCGCCCAGGCTGCCCTGCTGGGCAGCGCTGATGTCGGGCACGATCTTGGTCATGCGCCCCGCCGCCACCGCGGCATAGCCATTGACGCGCAACACCGACAGGAACACTTCATAGATCTCGTCGGACGTCATCGGCTGGCTGGAGATCACGGTCACCACGCCGGCCACGCCCTGGTCGACGATGAAGCTGCGGCCGGTGATCTCGCTGACGGTCTGGATCAGCACATTGATGTCGGCCGCCTTCAGGTTCAGCGTATGCCGGCCCGCGCCGTTGCCGGCCGGCGCCGCCGCGGGCTGCGGCGCAGCCTGCGGCACCATCACCACCGGCGGCTCCTGGGCAAAGGCGGGCGACAGCAGGATCGCCGCGGCGAGGGCAAGGCTGGTCGCGGGGCGGCGGAGTCGACGGGGACTGGGCATTCCGGGCATCCGGGTAGGATTCGACAACAAGGAGCGCAGGCGGGCCGTAGCGGGGCACGCGGCGGCGCTGAGGGGTTCGGCCGGCGATCTTTCCACAGCCGTTATTTGAGGTCCACGCCGAGCTGCTGCTCGACGCCGTCACGCACCACGGTCAAGCGCAACGAGCGCGCCTCGCGCAGGGTCTGCATCAGCTCGGCCTGGCGCTGCGGGCCGTCCAGCGGGATCCCGTTGACCGCGGTCACCAGGTCGGTGGGACGCAGGCCGCTGCGTCGCATCAGCTCGCTGTCGCGGCCGGCAGACACGCGCACGCCGGCGAAGCGGCCGTTCTCCAGCACCGGGATCACCTGCAGCTGGCTGGCCAGCGCGGCGGCGTCGATGCCGGTGGCCTCGCGGATGCTGTCCATGCTGGGGCCGCCCGGCGCGATCACCGGGTTGATGAAGGGCGAGGGCATGCTGCGGTCGACCGGGCCGCCACGCACCTGCGCAGGCCCCACCGTGCGCGGCACCTGGCCGGGGGCAAGACCCTCGCGCGGCAGGCTCAGGCCCTCGGTGACGCCATTTCGGCTGAGCAGCACGCGCCCCGCACTGATCCCGACCAGGCGCGCACCGCCCGGCAGCTCGTCACCGACCCGATAGCGCTGATGGGCACCAGACTCGTCGGCGATGATGGCGATGCCTTCGTCCTCGGTCTCCAGGTTCAGGGTGCCGCGCAGGCTGAGCTTCAGCGCCGTCTCCGGCGCCTGCGCGGCCAGAGCGGCGAGATCCAGAGCAGCGCCGGCCTGGCCGAACAGGTGCCAGCGCGCGATCGGGACGGCGGCCGGCGCCGCCCCACCTGCACCCGGCAGCTGCACCGGCGCGGGCGCCGGCAGGCTCGGGCCAGCCAGCAGCAGCAGGAGCAGCCGCAGCAGGGCCAACAGGGCCAGCGCGCCGCAGGCGAAGGCCAGCAGGCGCGCGGCGCCCGCCGGACCCAACGACTGCGACAGGCGCATTCAGCCCCCCGGGCCGGACGAGGGCGCGGGACCGGGGCCCTGGCGGCGGCCACCGCCACCTGCCCCGCTTCGACCACCGCCAGACCCGCCGCCGCCGCTGCGGCGTCGGCGCTTGCGCGCGGCATCGCTGCCGGCGGCCGGCGGCGGGTTGGTCGGCACCGAGCCGTCGTCCTCGTCCTCCTCGTCGGCGGCGGACGCCTCGCGGGCGAGCACCGGCACCGGCGCCAGCAGGTCTGGGGTGATCTGCGCCACCGGGATCTTCTGCTCGATGTAGGCCTCGATCTCCGGCAGGCTCATCGCGTACATGTCGCAGGCGAAACTGACCGCGTCGCCCTCGGCGCCAAGCCGCGCGGTGCGGCCGATGCGGTGGACGTAGTCCTCGCAGTCGTTCGGCAGGTCGTAGTTGTAGACGTGGCTGACGCCGTCGATATGCAGGCCGCGCGCGGCCACGTCGGTGGCCACCAGGATGTGCAGGTCGCCGCGCTGGAACTTGGCGAGCAGGCTCTGGCGCTTCTTCTGCGGCACGTCGCCCGACAGCACCGCGACCTTGTGGCCGTGGCGGTCGAGCCGGCGCCAGACCTTTTCCGCCGCGACCTTCATGTTGACGAAGACCATGCTGCGGCGCGAGTCGTTGCGCGACAGCAGGTTCAGAAGCAGTGGGATCTTCTCCTCGGCGGCCGGGAAGTAGACCACCTGGCGGACTCGCGAGGCCGTCACCGTTTCGGTCTCGACGGTGAGCTTCTCGGGCTCGTTCATGTGCTCGTAGGCGAGCTCCAGCACGCGGTGGCTGAGCGTGGCCGAGAACAGCAGGCTCTGGCGCTCGCCGGCCGCCGGCATGCGCCGCAGCAGGAAGCGGATGTCCTTGATGAAGCCGAGGTCGAACATGCGGTCGGCCTCGTCCAGCACCACCGCCTCGCAGGCGGACAGCGAGAACACCCGCTGCTTCAGGTAGTCGATCAGGCGGCCCGGGGTGGCGATGATCACGTCGCAGCCCGAGCGCAGCATCTCGCGCTGCTTGTCGTAGTCGACGCCGCCGTAGATCAGGGCGAAGCGCAGCCCGGTCTCGGCCGCCACCTTCTGGGCATCCTTCTGGATCTGGATGGCCAGTTCACGGGTGGGCGCCAGGATCAGGGCGCGCGGGTCGGTCTCGCCGCGGCTGGCAATCGCCGGCCGGGTCAGCAGGCGGTTCACCACGGCGACCAGAAAGGCGATGGTCTTGCCGGTGCCGGTCTGCGCCTGGCCGGCGACGTCGCGACCGGTCAAGGCAATCGGCAGGGTCAGGGCCTGGATCGGGGTGCAGCGGGTGAATCCGGCCTGGGTCAGGCCATCGAGCAGCACCGGGTGCAGGTCGAGGCTGGAAAAGGCTACGTCGGTGAGGGGCTTGTCGCTCATGGGCTTCCCGGCAGTCCGCGCGCGGCGCGGATGCTTGCGTGGCCGGACCACCAAACGCACACTGCCGGGGCTGGGCACGGGGCCCGGTTGGCAACCGCAAGGGGCGGGGAGGGCCGGAGAGGCCGACCGCCAGTTCCGCGCAGGGCGCGGTTCGGGGCTGCCGGGAAGGCAGCGGGCGGGTCGGACGGCTTGTGGATGTCAGGCATCGCCCGCAAGTGTAGCCCAAGCCCGGTCGCCTGCCGCCAGCACCTCCTTCCGCCCCGGGTCCATGCCGTCTTCAATCCAGCCCGCGCCCCGTGCGGCCGGGCATCGCAGGAGCCAGATCAACGTGAGCGAACACATCAGGAACGTCGGCGACGCCGATTTCGAGGCCGAGGTCATCAATTCCAGCGAGCCGGTGCTGGTGGACTTCTGGGCCGAGTGGTGCGGCCCCTGCAAGGCGATCGGCCCGATCGTGGACCAGGTGGCCCAGGAATTCGCCGGCCGGGTCAAGGTGGTCAAGGTCAACATCGACCACAACCCCGCCACCCCGCGCCAGTTCGCGGTGCGCGGCATCCCCACCCTGATGCTGTTCAAGGACGGCAAGGTGGCTGCCACCCAGGTGGGCGCGGTCAACCGCAGCCAGCTGACCCAGTTCGTCGAAAAAGCGATCTGAAACAGGCACGGCCGCCCCCCGGGCGCGTGGCGCCCGCGGGGCCGCGGTCGATCCCGGGGCTCAGCGGCCGCGCTTGTTCTGCGCTTCCTCGTCGGCGATCAGGCGTCGGAACTTCCAGAACAGGAAGCCGCCGATCGCCAGGGTGAACAGGATGGCGCCCAAGCTCAGCAGGCCGGCGTCCGTGGTCAGCAGGGCGCGCCATGCGTCCATGATCAACTCCTTACGCGGTTTCGAAGGGCGCAGCTTCCGACCATGCGGCGCGCTTGGCCTTGAGCCTGATCAAGCCCCGCGCCTGAATCGTCGTCGCGACGATCGCCCCGATCCGCTTGTTCTGGCTGCAGCCGCGGTGTAAGGTTCCGCGGCAATGCGGAGCGTCAAGCGCCCGCCACCCTCTGCGGCACCCCTCCCCGCTTCCCTCCCGATTCGTCCGAATCCCGCTCGCAGTGCGCGAGGTACCCCTTGTCCGAGAATGAAACCCCGAACGGCGACGCCGCGGTGACGCGCGTTGATCCGCCTGCCGACACGGCTGCGAGCAACGCCGCCGACAGCCCCGAAACCGCACCGGCAGCCAAGCCTGCACGTGGCGCCCGCGCCCGTGCGGCAGCGGCCGCCGCCGCCGAGGCCGCCGAGGCCGCGGCACAGAGCAGCCTGCCGCTGGAGCCGGTGACGTCCGCGCCCGCCGCCGAGCCACCCGCGCCATCGGCACCGAGTGCGTCGCCCTCGGCTGCGGCCGCGACGGAGCCCGCGGCAGCAACGACCGCCGCCGAGGCCCCCGCCGCTGCCGGTACGGCATCCGCCGGCGCTGGCGAGGCCACCGAAGCAAACCCCGCCGCCGGCGGCACGCCCAGCGAAAGCGGCGGCGCCGAAGGCGAAGAGGACCCCGCCGAGCGCGCCCGCCGCGAGCGTCGCGAAAGCCGCCGCGAGTTCCGCGAGCGCCGCCGCGAGCGCCGCAACCGCGAGCGCATGGCACAGCAGGGCGGCGGCGGTAGCGCCGATGGCGATGAAGACGCCCCGCCCCCGCAGCAGCAGCCATACCAGCCGCCGGCCAACATGCCGAGCTACAGCCTGACCGAGCTGAAGCGCATGCGCGCCGACCAGCTGATGGACCTGGCCGAAACCCTGCGCATCACCGAGACGGTGGCGCGCATGCGCAAGCAGGACGTCACCTTCGCCATCCTGAAGGTGCTGACCCGCTACGGCGAGGGCGTCGCCGGCGAGGGCGTGCTGGAGATCCTGCCGGACGGCTTCGGCTTCCTGCGCGGCGCCGAGGCCAGCTACCTGGCCGGGCCCGACGATGTCTACATCTCGCCCAGCCAGATCCGCCGCTTCAACCTGCGCACCGGCGACTACATGACCGGCCGCATCCGCTCGCCCAAGGACGGCGAGCGCTACTTCGCGCTGGCCAAGGTCGACACCATCAACGGTGAGCCGCCGGAGGCCTCCAAGAACAAGGCCCTGTTCGAGAACCTCACGCCGCTGTTCCCGCGCAAGCGCTTCGTGCTGGAGCGCGGCAACGGCAGCACCGAGGACATCACCGGCCGGATCATGGATCTGATGAGCCCGATCGGCAAAGGCCAGCGCGGCCTGATCGTCTCGCCGCCCAAGGCCGGCAAGACCATGCTGCTGCAGCACATCGCCTCGGCCATCACCTACAACCATCCGGACGTGCACCTGATCGTGCTGCTCATCGACGAGCGCCCGGAGGAAGTCACCGAGATGAGCCGCACCGTGCGCGGCGAGGTGGTCAGCTCGACCTTCGACGAGCCCGCCGCCCGCCATGTGCAGGTGGCCGAGATGGTGATCGAGCGCGCCAAGCGCCTGGTCGAACACAAGAAGGACGTGGTGATCCTGCTCGACTCCATCACCCGCCTGGCCCGCGCCTACAACACCGTGGTGCCGAGCTCGGGCAAGGTGCTGACCGGCGGCGTCGACGCCAACGCCCTGCAGCGGCCCAAGCGCTTCTTCGGCGCCGCCCGCAACGTCGAGGAAGGCGGCTCGCTGACCATCATCGCCACCGCGCTGGTCGACACCGGCAGCAAGATGGATGAAGTCATCTACGAAGAGTTCAAGGGCACCGGCAACTGCGAGGTGCACCTGGACCGCCGCATCACCGAAAAGCGCGTCTATCCGGCGATCAACATCAACCGCTCCGGCACCCGCCGCGAGGAACTGCTGATCGACCCGGACTTCCTGCAGAAGATCTGGATCCTGCGCAAGCTGCTGCACCCGATGGACGAGCTCGCCGCCATCGAGTTCCTGCTCGACAAGATGAAGAACACCAAGACCAACGAGGAGTTCTTCAACTTCATGAAGCGCTGAAGCACCGGCGCCGGGTGAGGAAAACAGAAGGCCCGCGCAGCAATGCGCGGGCCTTCTGCATGCAGGTCCAGATCCGTTGACCTGCTTGACGGGGCTCGGGGGGGGGCTACCCTAGTCGGCTGTTACTGCGGGTAAGTAACAGCAACTACCCAGAAGACGAAGAGAATTTTTCTATGTTCATCAAGAAGTTGATCCGCGGCACGTTCCTGGTGGGACTGATGCTTCCGATGTCTGCGATTGCGCTTTCAGGCCCCCATGGCGGTGTTCCCCTTGAGGCCGGCGCGTCCACGGGCGAGAACAAGACACCCCCAAGCCAGTTCACGCTGGAGCAAGGACAGGTTTTTGCCAAGTCAGGGGCCGTTGAGCTTGTATGGGATATGGCCTCAAGGACTGCCTATGTGAGCCATGACGGCGAAACTTGTGAAGTCAATATGAAGCCGGTCAGCCTCGCCGAGCATCCGGGACTGCTCGGACTAAGCATCAGCGTAGAAAATGATGGTAGCGCCGAGGCCGAAGCGACCATGGCAAGCAGCCCTTGCCAGGGTGACCTGAACAGGTTCATGTCTTACATGAACCATTTTCCGGTCGCCTGTGAAGACCCAGCGACCAACTACTGCGCGGACCACCGTAGAAGGATGAGCGCCGCTCTGGCTGCCTATGTCGCCTGCATGATGAGAGTCTTTGAGCAGGAGCGATAGGGACAGTAGGAATCAGACAGCTGAAGCACCAAAGGCCCGCGCAGCGATGCGCGGGCCTTCGCCGTTTGGATCAGCGCAATCGGCTCACACGTCGCCGCCGCTCAGCCAGCCTTCGCCGGTGCCGCGGTGGATGACGCGGTCCTCGGGCTGCACGCTGCCCGCCGGGAAGCTCTCCAGCGGCGCCAGTTCCGCGTAGATCGGCGCGAAGTCCGGGCGGGTGGCGTCGAACAGCTGCTCGAAGTCGTCGATGACGAAGTAGGTCTTCTGGTAGCTGTCGATGCGGTAGCGGGTGCGCATCACGCGCTTGATGTCGAAGCCGATGCGATTGGGCGCGTCGCTCTGGATCGAGTACTTCGACTCGCCGGCCGAGCTGACGATGCCGGCGCCGTAGATGCGCAGGCCCTCGGCCTCGCGGATCAGGCCGAACTCCACGGTGTACCAGTACAGCCGGGTCAGGTTGACCAGAGCCTCGGGGCCGATGCCGTGGGCGCGCACGCCGCCGCGGCCGTAGGCCTGCATGTAGTCGGCGAACACCGGGTTCATCAGCAGCGGCACATGGCCGAACAGGTCGTGGAAGAGGTCGGGCTCGGCGATGTAGTCGATCTGGTCCGGACGGCGGATCCACCAGGTCACCGGGAAGCGTCGGTTGGCCAGGTGATCGAAGAAATCGAGCTCGGGCAGCAGGCCCTCGACGCCGATGATGGTCCAGCCGGTGGTGCGCGCGAGGATGGCATTGAGCTCATCGAAGCGGGGAATCCGCTCCTCGCCCATGCCCATCGCATCCTGTGCCTCGAGGAAGGCGCTGCAGGCCAGGCCCGGCAGCAGGTCGCGCTGGCGACGGTAAAGCTGGCCCCAGACCGCGTGGTCGGTGTCGCTGTAGGTGTCCCAGGGCTGCTCGACCACGCCGGTGGCGTACAGCGGCACATAGCCCTTGTCGGTCATCGCGTGCTCGACGCGCTGCGGGGTGTTCATGGTGGCCCTCCTCGTGGTGCCGGATGCATGGCTGCGCGCGGCCATGCGTGGGCCGCGCGTGGTCCACTCAGGGTACGACGGGGCACGCGCAACAGGCTTGTTTTGTTGCAGCCATGGGGATTCAGGGCGCAATATTCTTGCGCTACAGAGGGCTTTCACCGAGGAATCGCGCGTGATCGAGCTGGACCGCACTGACCTGCGCCTGCTGGCCACCCTCCAGGCCGAGGGTCGGATCGCCAATACCGAGCTGGCCGAGCGCATCCGCCTGTCTCCCTCGGCCTGCCTGCGCCGCGTGCAGCGGCTGGAGGCCGCCGGCGTGATCAGCGGCTACCGCGCCCTGCTCTCCGCACCAGCCCTGGGCCTGGGCCTTTCCGCCTTCGTGCGCCTGCAGCTGCGCCACCACGAGGCCGAGGCGGTCAGCCGCTTCGGCGAGGACGTGCAGGGCTGGCCGGAGGTGGTGGCCTGCCATGCCCTGTCCGGCGACATGGACTACCTGCTGCAGGTGCAGGTGCGCGATCTGGAGCACTTCTCGCGCTTCCTGCTCGACACCCTGCTGGGCTCGGCGGCGGTGGCGGACGTCAACACCAGCTTCGTGCTGCGCACGGTCAAGGCCGACCGCGGGCTGCCGATCGAGGCTGCTTGAAGCCAGCCCGACAGGCGGGGCCGCTATGCGGTTGCACGTTCGAGCTCGGTCAACCAGCCGAGGGCCTCGCCCGCGCTTGCGCCGCACATCAGGGGTTCGGGCTTGAGCGAAGCGCACACTGCCGGCCGCTCGCGCTGGCCGAAGATCCGGCAGCGGTTGAGATCGTCCAACTGCACGCAGCGCACGCCCGCCGGCTTGCCCTGGGGCATGCCGGGGATGGGGCTGGAAATGCTGGGCGCGATGCAGCAGGCCCCGCAGCCGGGGCGACAGTGCATCAGTCGGCGGTCTGCAGCAGTGGATCGGAGGCGCGCAGGGCGTCGTACACCTCCTGGGTCTGCGGGCGCACGCCGTGCCAGCGCAGGAAGCTCTCGGCGGCCTGCTCGACCAGCATGCCGAGCCCGTCCACGGCATGGTCGCAGCCTCCAGCGCGGGCCCAGGCCAGGAAGGGGATCGCGACTTCGCCGTAACTCAGGTCCACCGCCAGCGCGCGCGGCGCCAGCAGGCTGAAGGGCAGGTCGAGCTGGCCGCCAAGGTGGCCGGCCGAGGTGGAGTTGATCACCAGTTCGAAGCTGCCCAGATTGCCGAGGTCTTCCCAGTAGCGGGTCTTGACCCGATCCGGCTCGCCGAGGATGTCGGCCAGCTTGTCAGCGCGCTCCGGCGTGCGGTTGACGATCACCAGCTCGGCGATGCCGGCCTCCAGCAGGGCCGGTGCCACGCCGCGGGCGGCACCGCCGGCGCCCAGCATCAGGCAGCGGCGACCACGCAGGTCCAGGCGCTCGCGCTCGGTGAGGTCGCGCACCAGGCCGACGCCATCGGTGTTGTCGCCGAGCCAGGCATCGCCCTGGCGGATCAGGGTGTTCACGGCACCGGCGTGGAACGCGTACTCGCTGACTTCCTTGCACAGGGCGTAGGCGGCTTCCTTGTGCGGCAGGGTGATGTTGGCCCCGCGCCCGCCGGCTGCCGCGAACGCCGCCACCGCGGTGGCGAAATCGGCCGGGCTGGCCTCGATCGCGCGGTAGTCCATGTCGATCTTGCACTGCTTTGCGAACTCGCCGTGGATGTAGGGCGAGAGCGAGTGCTGGATGGGCTGGCCGAACACGGCGAAGTGCTGGGTCATGGCGGGGGTCCTTGGCAATGGGCGTGAAGGGAGGCGATGCCCGGACTGTAGCGGAATCAGCCGGGCTCGCGCAGCCAGCGCGCGGCGTCCAGCGCGTAGTAGGAGAGGATGGCATCGGCACCCGCGCGCTTGATCGAGAGCAGCGATTCCAGCGCCACCGCGCGCTCGTCCAGCCAGCCGTTCTGCGCCGCGGCCTTGAGCATCGCGTACTCGCCGCTGACCTGGTAGACGAGGGTCGGCGCGCCGAAGCGATCCTTTACCCGCCGCACGATGTCGAGATAGGGCAGGCCCGGCTTGACCATCACCATGTCGGCGCCCTCCTCCAGGTCCAGCGCCACCTCGCGCAGGGCCTCGTCGGAGTTGGCCGGGTCCATCTGGTAGGTGTACTTGTTGCCCTTGCCGAGGTTGCCGGCCGAGCCCACCGCGTCGCGGAAGGGCCCGTAGAAGCTGCTGGCGTACTTGGCCGAGTAGGCGAGGATGCGGGTATGCACATGGCCGGCGGCCTCCAGCGCGGAGCGGATCGCGCCGATGCGGCCGTCCATCATGTCGGAGGGCGCGACCACGTCGGCGCCGGCCTCGGCATGGCTCAGGGCCTGCTTCACCAGCGCCTCGACGGTGGCGTCGTTCACCACGTAGCCGCTGTCGTCGATCAGGCCGTCCTGCCCGTGGGTGGTGAAGGGATCCAGCGCGACGTCGGTGATCACGCCCAGATCCGGATGCCGGCGTTTCAGCGCCCGCACCGCGCGCTGGGCCAGGCCCTGCGGATTCCAGGCCTCGGCGGCATCCAGCGACTTGGCTTCTGGCGGGGTTACCGGGAAAAGGGCGAGCGCCGGGAGGCCGAGATCGACGGCCTGGTCGGCCAGCGCAAGCAGCAGGTCGATCGAAAGTCGCTCGACCCCGGGCATGGACCCCACCGGCTCGCGCGCCTGCTCACCCTCGCGCACGAACACCGGCAGGATCAAATCGTCGCTTGTCAGTCGATGCTCACGCATCAGCCGACGCGAGAAATCGTCGCGGCGCATGCGGCGAGGGCGGGTCAACGGGAACGGCATGGGGCGGGCTCCGGACGGGCGAAGCCTGCAAGTGTAGCCAGCCCGATGCGCGTGCGCCGTGCGCCCGGGCGGCGAACCGAGGCAGGCTGCATGGCCTGCCTGCAGGCTGGGCAAGCGCGCCTTCGCTGGCGCGCAGGCCTAGTCCACGTGCCAATCGAAGCCGTCGGCAGCAGCCTCGAATCCGTTACGGAAGATTCGCACCAGCGGCACGGCCGGATGCTCGTAGGACCCCGCATCGCAGACCGCCTCGCCGTCGCCATCGCCATCCTTGGGCCGGCTGTTGCCGCGCGCATCGACCGCAGCGCAATCGGCCGCATTCCGGCTGCCGCCGTCGATCGGGGCAGCGCCCGGATCGAAGATCAGCACGCCGACGCGCTGCACTTCGCTCAGGCCGATCAGACCCAGCGATGGCACGAGCTGCGCACCTGTGTCGGACAGCGGACGGCACTCTTGCGTGAACACGTTGCCCACAAGCCGCGGCCCTGCGCCCTGCAGGCCCTCGAGGGCGCAGGGCCCGCCCTGGGTATCGCCGAACACCGAATTGAGCAGGCTGTCGAGCTGCACGAACTCCAGCGCAAGATGCCCGCCCTGCCCTGCGCTACCGCCGATGGAAGTGATGTGGTTCAAGCTGAGCGCACCGCGCTGCACCAGCACAGCCCCTCCCGATAACTGCGCCCGGTTGCTCAGCAGGGTCAGGTTCTCGAGGCTGTGCCGGGCGGAAACCCCGTTACTGCTGCCGATGTAGATCGCACCGCCATCGATCGCCTCGTTGTCGCGGAAGTAGCTGGATTCGATCCGCGCGCTGCAGTTGTCGCTGGAGCAGAACAGGGAGACGGCACCACCGAAGCCATAGCCCCCATCCGACGCCGCCGCGTTGTCGCGGAATCGACTGCCGCGGATCAGTATCTGCTGGTCGCCCGCCACACCCGCCTGCACCGCGCCGCCGAAGCCGCCGCCGCCCGGCTGGGCGCGCGCTTCGTTGCGCTCGAAGGTGGAGTCGATGATGGAGAGTGCCGAGATGGTTGCCAGCGCGCCGCCGTTGTAGATCCCCTCGGGGGCGAGCGCTTCGGCGAGGTTGTCGAGGATGTCCGACTCGATGATCCGGACCTCGCCATTGCGTGCCCGCCAGAGGATCGCGCCGCCCTCTACCTCGGCGCCGCGCGCGACGCAGCTGCTGACGCGCACCCGCTCCAGATGAAGCTCGCTGGTCCCGGTGTTGAAGCCCTGCTCGATGCAGGCGCCGCCCACGAAGCCGGAGCCCACGAGGTCCTGGACGCGACCATCGCGCACCTCGAGGTCGAACAGCGCCAGATCCCGCCCGTTCGCAACTCTGAAGATCGAGTGGATGCCGCCGCCACTGATCACCGGGGCGCGCCCATTGCCGCGGATCTGCAGGCTCTGCGTCACCGCCGGCAACGGGCTCTGCAGCATCACCATGCCGCCTTGGGGAAAGCCCTCCGCGAAGCGGATCTCATGCGGACCCGGCTGCAGGTTGGCGGCCTGGACGGCCGCCCTCAGGCTGCCGGCCCCGCTGTCAGCAGCCTGGGTGACCAGAAACTCGGCGGCCTGGATGGGCGCGGCGCTGGCGCAGAGTGCCAAGGCGAGGTACACGATCGCATTCGGGGATCTCATGGATTTCGGGTCTCCAACGCAGAATGCAGAAGGTACGCTGCATCGGCTTGGATCGCGACATCGGGCTCTGCGCAGTCGAGCCCCTTCGCGTCAACCGCGGTGGTAGTGCCTGGTGGAACATGTCACGCGGTCGGGACTGGGCAGCTGGCACGGTCCAAGCACCCGACGGGTGAAGGCTTCAAGCCTCTCCAGCCGCAGGATCACCAAGCGAGCGCGTGGTGCACCAGGTGGCGACCTTGGCGCTTGCCTGCCGGGTCGGCAGCTTGCATCCTCGATCCGGCGGCGGCAAATTTCAGGCCCCACTGTTCAAAGCGGGATAGTTCATGACGACTCATTACTGTCGGCCGCCTCAGGGCTTTCTTCGCTGCCTGCTGCACCCTGGCGTAGTCTCGATCGCGCTGCTTTCCATCGGCCTGTCGACTCGGAGCAAACGCGTGTTCGACTTCTCCCCCGAAGGTGGCCAGGGTGTGTGGGAATGACAGATGGGCGTGATTTCACCCCTGCTCACCTGGCGTGCTCGGGGCGAAGGCGAGCGGATCGGGGATCTCGTCTGGCAGACCGAGCACCTCGCGCTGCATCCGCTCTCGTTTTCCGCACTCTGCGTCGCGCTTGGCTTGGGGTTCTTCGCGATCGCCGCAATCCAGACGCTGCGCCAGCGACGGCGCCCAGGTTCGCCTGCCCAGCCCGCGCGCTGAAGAAAAGCGCCGGGTGCACGAGGCACCCGGCGCCGTTTGGCCGCCAGCCGTGGATCAGGCCGCGTCGCGCTTGCCGCCTTCCTGGAACTGCTCTTCCTCGGTGCTTCCCTTGAGCGCGGTGGTCGAGCTCTGGCCGCCCTGGATGGTCTGGGTGACCGCATCGAAGTAGCCGGTGCCGACTTCGCGCTGGTGCTTGACCGCGGTGAAGCCGCGCTCGGCGGCGGCGAACTCGGCCTCCTGCAGCTCGACGAAGGCGCTCATCTGGTTGCGGGCGTAGCCGTAGGCCAGGTTGAACATCGAGTAGTTCAGGCTGTGGAAGCCGGCCAGGGTGATGAACTGGAACTTGTAGCCGTAGCTCGCGATTTCCTTCTGGAACTTGGCGATGGTGGCGTCGTCCAGGTTCTTCTTCCAGTTGAAGCTGGGCGAGCAGTTGTAGGCCAGCATCTTGCCGGGGAACTTGGCGTGGATGGCCTCGGCGAACTTGCGCGCGAACTCCAGGTCCGGCTTGCCGGTTTCGCACCAGACCAGATCCGCGTAGGGCGCATAGGCCAGGCCGCGGCTGATGGCCTGGTCGAGGCCGTTGTTGGTCTTGAAGAAGCCTTCGACGGTGCGCTCGCCGGTGGTGAAGGGCTGGTCGTTGGGATCGATGTCCGAGGTCAGCAGGTCGGCGGCCTCGGCGTCGGTGCGGGCCACGATGATCGTCGGCACGCCCATGATGTCGGCGGCCAGGCGCGCGGCGTTGAGCTTCTCCACGGCCTCACGCGTCGGCACCAGCACCTTGCCACCCATGTGGCCGCACTTCTTCACCGAGGCCAGCTGGTCCTCGAAGTGCACGCCGGCGGCACCGGCCTCGATCATCGCCTTCATCAGCTCGAAGGCGTTCAGCACGCCACCGAAGCCGGCCTCGGCATCGGCCACGATCGGAGCGAACCAGTCGATGTCGTCCTTGCCCTCGGCGTGGTGCAGTTGATCCGCACGCGCCAGGCAGTTGTTGATGCGCTTGACCACCTGCGGCACCGAGTTGGCCGGGTAGAGGCTCTGGTCGGGGTACATCTCGCCGGCGATGTTCGCGTCGGCCGCGACCTGCCAGCCCGACAGATAGATCGCCTGCAGGCCGGCCTTGACCTGCTGCATGGCCTGGTTGCCGGTGAGCGCGCCCAGCGCATTGACGAAGGGCATCTCGTGGAGCTGGCGCCAGAGGCGCTCGGCGCCGCGACGGGCCAGCGAGTGCTCGATGTGGACGGTCCCGCGCAGGCGCACCACGTCGGCGGCGCTGTAGTTGCGGGTGATGCCCTTCCAGCGCGGGTTGGTGTCCCAGTCGCGCTGCAGCTGTTCGGCGGTCGGCAGGGTGTGGCTCATGGCGGTGTCCTTTGTCGGAAGCTCGCGGGGTCGAGGCGGGGCGGAATCAGGCGTGGTCCAGCCGGCCGTAGGCCGGCAGGGTGATGAAGTCTTCGAGGCTGTCGGCGCGGGTCAGCTCGGCCAGCAGCTGGGCGGCCTCGCGGATGCGGGCCTGGCCGGGCAGGCCGCTGCGCGGCAGGCGCTGTTCGACCGTGCTGATGGCGCGTTCGAACAGGGCCATGTCGATGCGGTCGCCGTCGTCGAAACGCTGTTCGGGCGTGTGCAGCCATTGCCACAGCTGGGCGCGGCTGATCTCGGCCGTGGCGGCGTCTTCCATCAGGTTGTGGATGGGCACGCAACCGTAGCCGTCCAGCCAGGCCGCGAGGTAGCGCACGCAGACGTCGATGTTGGCGTAGAAGCCCTCGCGGGTGATGGTGCCGATGCTGGGATGGATCAGCAGGTCGCGGTCCACCTGCACGTCTTCGCGGCGCACGTGCAGCTGGTTCGGGGTGGGCATGTGCTTGTCGAAGATCTCGCGCGCCACCGGGATCAGGCCCGGATGCGCCACCCAGGTACCGTCGTGGCCGGCGGTGACCTCACGCAGCTTGTCGGCGCGCACCCGCGCCAGCGCCTCTTCGTTGGCGACCGGATCGCTTGGAATCGGGATCTGCGCCGCCATGCCGCCCATCGCGTGCGCGCCGCGGCGATGGCAGGTCTGGATCAGCAGTTCCGAGTACGCCTTCAGGAAGGGCACCGTCATCGTCACCTGGCTGCGGTCGGGCAGCACGCGGTCGGCGTGGCGGCGGAAGGTCTTGATGTAGCTGAAGATGTAGTCCCAGCGCCCGCAGTTGAGCCCGACGATGCGGCAGCGCAGGGCGTGCAGGATCTCGTGCATCTCGAACACCGCCGGCAGGGTCTCGATGAGCACGGTGGCCTTCATGCAGCCAACCGGCAGGCCCAGGCGGTTCTCGACGAAGGCCATGGCCTCGTCCCACAGCGCGGCTTCCTCGAAAGCCTGCATCTTGGGGAGGTAGAAGTACGGCCCGCGGTCGCGCGCCTGCAGCGCGCGGCCATTGTGGAAGGCGAACAGGGCCATGTCGAACAGGCTGCCGGACATCGCTTCGCCGTCGACCC
The DNA here is from genome assembly GCA_029853055.1 of Scenedesmus sp. KT-U. Lineage (NCBI taxonomy): Eukaryota > Viridiplantae > Chlorophyta > Chlorophyceae > Sphaeropleales > Scenedesmaceae > Scenedesmus > Scenedesmus sp. KT-U. The sequence goes on along the minus strand of JARWLF010000013.1, from coordinate 4,553 downwards.
GGAAGTTGGCCTCGTCGAGATGCCAGCCGCGCGGGCGCACGATCAGGGTGGCCTGGCCCTCGGCCTTCAGGGCGTAGTGCTTGCCCTCGGGCGAGGTGTAATCGATGGTGCCTGCGACCGCATCCATCAGGTTGATCTGGCCGTCCAGCATGTTGCGGCGGGTCGGGCTGCTGGAGTCCTCGAAGTCGGCCATGAACACCTTCGCGCCGGAGTTCAGCGCGTTGATGATCATCTTGCGGTCCACCGGGCCGGTGATCTCGACGCGGCGGTCCTGCAGGGCCTCGGGGATCGGTGCCACCGTCCAGTCGCTTTCGCGGATCTCGCGGGTCTCCGGGCGGAAGTCCGGCAAGCCGCCCGCATCGATGCGCGCCTGCCAGGCGCGGCGCGCAGCCAGGAGGCGCTGGCGGGTGGGCTCGAAGCGGCGGTGCAGGGCCTGCAGCAGCTCCACGGCCTCGGCGGTGAGCACGCGCGCTGCCCGCGGGTCGTCGGCGGCGAAGGCGGAATCGGGCAGGGCTTCGGCGGCGCTGTGGCTGGGGGCCATGGTGGCGGCTCCGGTGAGCGGGGGAACTCGACCTTAATGCCGCAGCGCAGCGTTTTAACAGCCAAATGTTTCAATGGCTTTCATCAGCATTTTAAATACTTTTAAATCATAAGTCGGGAATAGCTCGATTTTTCAGTACCTTGTGCAATCCGGGCGACGCGCCCATCCGCCACAGGGCCCCGGGGGAGCGCCCGCCAGCTGGTAAATCCAGGCGCTGGGCGCGCGCATGAAGGCCGAGGCGCGGAATTTGCAGCAAGCAGCACAGAGCGCCCCACAGAGGGCGCGCCCGTCGGAGGGCTCCATGCGGCCACTGCAGGAAACGGACGTCGCGCTCGGGCAAGCCCTTGCCAGCGCGGTGTTCGACATCGAGGGCAAACTGTTGCTTGAGCGCGGCCATGTCGTGCACAGCGCGGCCACGCGCGCGGCCCTGCTGGCGCGGGGCTACGTGCGTGAGGTCGAAGAGCCAGCGGACGAGGCAGCCCAGGCCGCGGCCGCGCGCTTCAGTCAGGACGCGCCCCTGATGACTTCGCTGGTGGTGCAGCCGAGTGTCTTCGGCGGAGTGTGCAGCCTGATCGAGACCTTGGCCGAGCTGCAGCCCCGACTGCTGCGCGGAATGCCGACGGCGCTGCCGCTGATGCAGGAACTCAACGCGCTACTGGGGCGCTATGCCCGCGACGACGCGGATGCGGCTCTTGCGGCGGTGCAACTGGCCGACGCCGATGCGCTGTGGTGCGCCCGCCCCCTGCACACGGCCCTGCTGGCCCGGCTGCTGGCGCGCGCCGCCGAACGGCCAGACCCCGAAACCGAAAGCCTGTCGGCCGCCGCGCTGTGCCTGGACCTGGCCCTGCTGCCGCAGGCCAGCCCCCTGCGCGAACCGCTGGCCGAGTCGGCCGGTCTCGGAGCCTACCGCCAGGAACAGCATCCCCTGCTGGCCGCCCACCTGCTGCGGCAGGTCGGCGTCGTGGATCCGGTCTGGCTGGCTGCCGTGGAGCAACACCACGAGCGGCTGGACGGAGGTGGCAGCCCGCGCGGCCTCAACGCCGAGGCGCTGTCCACCGGCACCCGCATCGTCACCCTCGCCGACACCTACTGCAGCCTGATCCGCCCCAGCCCCGGCGAATCCGGCCTGCAAACCCGCGAAGCCCTGCGCAGCCTGTTCTTGGGCCGCGGCAGTGCCGTCGACGAATCCCTGGTGGCCCTGTTCGTGCGCGAAGTCGGCCTGTATCCGCCCGGCGGGCTGGTGCGCCTGGCCAGCGAGGAGGTCGCGGTGGTGGTCGCGCGCGGCACCAACACCGCGCAGCCCGAGGTGCGGCGCCTGCTGAAGTCCGACTCGCAGCCCGACCCCGACCGTATCCGCCGCGACACCTCCGACCCGCACTACGCGGTCAGCGAGGCACTGCCCACCCACAGCTACCGGGCGCTGCTGCGCGGGGTGGAGCGGCTCTGGGGCTGAAGCCAAGGCGATCGCAGGCTGCGCGCCAGTCCGGCACATAGGGCATGCAGCATTGATATTGCCCTGCGCCTGTACCGTCGTAATGTCGCTCAATTACTCTTCGCCAGCCTCCCGCGAGCCCAGCCTCTCGGGCCACTCCTGACCGTCCGCCTGGGGCTGAGCTCAATGCATTCTGGATCTACGCTTTCCCGCGCCTGCAAGGCGCTTCTGCTCGCCCTGATTGTGGCCACCATGCTGCCCAAAGCCGCAGGCGCCATGGCAGGGCTTGCGCCCACACCGAGCCTGGAGACTCGCGCGCAGGAACCTGATGTCGGCCGGTCTGGAAGGCCGGCACCGGAGCGCCCCCTGGTCCAGGCACTGCCCATGGACACCCGGCGTTCCGCGCATTCCTTCGATCGCGATCTGCTCAAGCGGCCCTCCGCGGTCGCCGATCGGCTGCGCTCCGGCGACTGCGATCCCGGCGCATTCGCGGGGCTGATTGGATCCGCCCTTGTCGATGCGGTCATCGCTGCAGGCGTCGACTGCGTGAATCGCACCTTCTCGCTTGCGGGCCCGGTCGGCGCGGCAACCTTCAGCGAGCCCAGCATGATCACGGTGGCGGAGGCCCTGCTGCCGCGCGCCGAGTCCTACATGGGCGACAACCGGGAGGGCATCCTGCAGCTGATCCTGTTCCTGCGCGCCGGCTACTACGTACAGTTCTATCAGCCTGAGATTCCCGACTACAGTCCCGCTCTGCGGGCTGCCCTGCGCCCCGGCATGGACCGCTTCGCGGAGAACCCGCAGTTCGGCAGGGTGGACGACACGCATGGGGAGATCCTCACCGAGTTCGCCATCCTGGTCGACAGCGCAAGCGAGGCCGCGCGCTATCTGGACAGCGTGGTCCGTCGCCTGCTGGCGTCCTACGACGAAGGCTTCGCCGCGTTCTACTGGATGCGCGCTGCAGTCAACGCGAACTTCTACACGCTCTCGCGCGGGCATCAGTTCGAGGATTTCCGGCAGCGGGTTGCGATGGATGCCGGCATCGTGGAGGAGCTGCATGGGTTCGCCCTGCGTCACCTGGCGCTGCTCGGAGGACCACGTGGATACCTGGTGCACAACGCCGGACGGGTCCTTGGCGGCTTTCTTGTCTACGACGGCAACACCGGTGCCCTGACACGCAACCGTCTCCAGGATCTCGCCGCGCGCTCGGACATGATCGGCCCCACCGCAGGCTTGTGGATGGGCATTGCCGAGATGGTCGACTACTACGACTCGGACAATTGCGAGGACTACGGAACCTGCGGCTTCCGCGACCGGGTCATCGCCGAGATCCTCGGCCAGGTGCACGACTGCGATGGCGCGCCACACCTGCGCGTACAGCGCCTGGACGCGGCGCAGCGGTCCTGGGTCTGCACCCAGCTGCTTGGCCTGGACGCGCACTTCCATCAGCGAATGGCAACGCAGCGCCAGCCTGTCGCAGGCGACCACAATGCCCGCGTCGAGGTGGTCATCATGGCCAGCGCCGACGATTACGACATCTACGCCGGCGCGGTCTACGGCATCTCCACCAACAACGGCGGCATCTACATCGAGGGTCAACCCTCCGATCCAAACAACGTCGCCCGACTGTTCGTCTACGAGATTGACGAGGCCCCGGGCCAGGGCTGGCAGATCTGGAACCTGCACCACGAGTACGTGCACTACCTGGACGGTCGCTACAACCTTGCCGGCGCCTTCTGCGACTACCCCTTGGGAGGCCTGTGCGGCGAAGGGACGCCCTATGGGTCCGCGATCTGGCACATGGAAGGCCTAGCCGAGCATCTCGCCTACGACTTCAGGCGACTCTCCAATCGCAGAGCGGTGCAGGACGCTCTGGTTTCGCAGAGCCCGCTGCGGCGGATCTTCGACACCAGCTACGCATCCGCCTCCATCGACGTCTATGTCCGGAGCTTCCTGGCCAGCCGGTTCATGCTCGAAGTCGAGTCCGAGCGGATGCAGTCCCTGCTCGCGCTGTTCAGGGCGGGACACATGGGCTCCTACGTCGATTGGGTGGAAGCCATCGGCGACAGCGCGGATGGCCGCTTTGCGCGCTGGGTTCGATGCTTTGCCAATCACCCGATCGATTCGAGTCGCTGCCATCCGGAGTACGTGTTCCACAGCGGCTTCGAGATCGCGCCCGCCCTGCCCGAGTGCGACTTCAGCCACGCCCAGGAAGTGGGCCACGGCTGCCAGCGAAGTGGATTGCAGTCGGATTCCGAGCTGCACTTCTTCCTGTGGCTGCCACAGGGCATACAGCACCTTCGGGTCGAAAGCCTCGGCGGCAGCGGCAACGCAGACCTCTATCTGCGGCATGACGCCTGGGCGTATCCGGATATCCACGACGCGAGCTCGACCGGACCGGGAAACGACGAGCACATCGAAATCGAGCTCCCCCAGCCGGGTTATTGGTACATCCTTCTGAATGCCAGCGAGCCGTTCACGGCTGCGCAGCTGCGGGTGTGGCTGCAGTAGGTCGCAGCACGACCCCCCGGAGCGTGTGAAAAAACCCAGACGCCGTAGCGAGGGCGTCTGGGTTTTTTC